>NW_019291930.1:32597-99842 GCF_000500325.1 Leptinotarsa decemlineata | reverse complement strand
TTTCTGTAAAAGAGTACCAAAAAACGAAGCCGCATTTCCTCTGTGGATGGCTACACTAATTTTTTGAATGAGAAAAGATGCGTCTCTTGATTCATGGGTTGCATTGGTTACCTTTTTTCCAATTTCATTGATGAAAGATAATGCTTCAGAGCCAAAAACACCAAAAGTTTCAACAGCTATTTGGCGAAAGATATAATTACTTCCCAAATTAGGATATTTCCGTAGTGTGGAATTTCCTCCTAGCAAGTTGCTAATATATCCACACAAGTAAAGTCCCAAACAACAGATTTGCCCTTTTTTTCATGGAACAAGTGTCATATTATCCGGCCTTTTTCCGTCGTCTCGACTTGTACCTTTGGGTTCTATGTAGTACTACTGTAGATTGCTCAGGAGTATCCCGAACTTTTAAATAATTGGTATGTTACAATCTACAACTCAAAATTGGCAAAAAAATTTCTTCGGGTTCAGATCGTCTTGCAAACAGTATAAAATGAAAAGAGCAAAAATGAAAATTCACAGGATATTTCTCTCTAAATTGTATGCTTTCAGTGGTACAATCGATAAATGCAATGACGTTTCATAACCTCTTTATTCACAACTTTTGGTGATATTCTCTACAATAAATACATTCAATATTTGTTCATGTGTTTATTGCAGACAAATGGGTTTGGCAATTTTTTCACAGTCTTCCTCTGTACGGAACATGTTGTTGGTTTCGTGACATCCTCCAAAGGAATCCGGTACACATTTTTTTTCCAAATTACTCCAGGTAAAAACTGGAATTTCGGCCAGACATATGTCTCCGTCTGGTCCTGGTATTTGTACAGGCAACTCGCAGTCTGGAATCAGAAGTTGAACATATTCATATTGTATTTGTGATGCACAGTTTGGAACGTTTGGTGCAATAAGGAATATTACTGGAGTTTTATCTCAAAACCAAACCGTTATTTTTACCATTTCGACACGTGTTTTGATCACCCAGTGATCATTTTCAAGAGGAAGATTAAACAGTTTAATTTTCCTTTAGAATTCTGCAGTAGAATTCAGATACCCTTCTGGAAAACTTAGAACTGGATCCCCCAAACAGTGTCCAAGGACGAGAAGCAGGTGGATATGAAAGTGGTACATTTGGAAAATGTTGAATAGGCTGAAAACTCATTATTTCAACCATTCAATGTTGATTATTACTTCAGAAACTGTGTCTAGTTCTAATCCTATTCGATGCTGGGAAACATTGCTAAAAAATTGAGATTTATTAGTGCCACTTGGTAACTCGTGAAAATGAACATAATTTGATGAAGCCTTTTTCATTGGCATTGAAAACATAAAAACTACTCGACATGAATGTTAGGATTCTGTTGCAGTCCACTTCGAAGCAATTACAATTATATCCAGTACATAATAATTACAAGACTTCGAGGACTCCTGATCAAAGTAGACCTGAATAAAGAAAACCATAAGTATGAAAATGTAACAAAAGGAACGAAGGAAAATTGAGCCCATGAGAAAAGTAAGAAGTAATGGACAAGTCAGGGGACCCAGGAGCAGCAAAAAACTATTCTTTTTTTATCTGGCAATTTCAATGCATTTTTTGAGTTTCCTTGCTGTCTCTCTGGTATACAAGTAATAAGTTGGGTAGTTGTGTCAAGAAAATTACCTAAAAAAAACGATGAAGGTAAATTTTCTACAAAATAAATTTGGAAAAAGGTCAATGTGGCCTCCAAGTTTGTGTTGGGTATGAAATTGTGCACAATAACATTTCAAAATTCATGCATATGCCTAAATATATTTTTTGTCAATGTGCTAAAAATGTATACTTACCAGATTTTGAAAATGCTGTGCCCTCATGAAAAACACAGATCAACGAGAAAACTAACACAATTAATCTCATTTGGAACATTTTGGTGATGCTGTTAAATGCACTATCGAATAACAAATTTCTGGTTTGGAATTCAAATTTATATATTTAAATGTTATCTTGTTATTTTGAACCATTCCCAAAAAAAGATGATAAGATGAGTAGAGGTCTCCGAGATATAATTATTAGAAAATTTTGAAATAATTACATATAGAGACGTTATAATCAATTGGAGTTATGTAATTGTGCATTATAATAATAATGAGAATAATGATTTATTTTCACGAATACCACATAAAACTGATTATAAATTGTCAATACAGTAGAAACACAAAGTTACAAAATAATCTGTGTTATTGGAAACATCATATTCTATTATAATGTGTATCATATACAACAATTTACTAAAATATATGATTCCCGGGCTACGAACGTTATTTTGAACCATTTTGNGTACATTCGTCACTAAAACAAATATTGTGGAGATAGGTAGGATGCCTTGCAATGGTTTCCGTCATCATTAAGCAGAATTCTGTTCTTCGATCAGGGTCATCTTCAGTTAATTGGTGTACCATTTTAATTTTGTATATCTATTCTTTGTCAAAAGTCTCCACACATTAGAAGAAGACACCTCACAAACATTCGCGACGGAATAAGTAGACTGTTCAGGATTTACTACCATCTCACCAATTATTTGCACTTGCTGTTCTTTCGGAATGGACGGATGACCTGGGGGCTTTCTGTTGTGTACACTACCGGTAGTTGTGAATTTGGATACAAGTTCCCCCAAATAGTTTCTACAGATAGGACGATTCGGAAAACGTTCATTGAAAATCCTTTCGGTCTTGTGAAAGTTACGCGTCGCTCCGTAAATAAAAATTGCTTCCAATGGACAAGAATTGACCATTTTAGAGATTGTTGACGTGGTACCTTTCTACTAGTAAAACAGAAAACTAAATGAGAATATTCTAAGTGAACAATGATGTTCATTGCCGCACTGTCATTTTTTGTCGTTTTTAGAAAAAAAAAACTTAACTAACTTTATCATGTTGTTGGAATTGCCATATGACAGATAAAAAGGAATATTTCTAGAAATATCGATATTAATGTATTTGTCTTCAGGGAATTATTGAATGTTCCGCCATTTTGTAGTAGGTGAAGATATTGACTTCATATTCTAGGGTTGTGAAGTATTCGTCAGAAGCTTCAAAATGATGTGTCACAAGACCTCCTTTCCATTTAATTTTTTTCCCAGGGCGGCACCCAGTCGCCATCTTGAAAGTTTCATCTGTCAATGTCACTTGAAAATAATGTAATCATGCATTAATTTCATTATCCCAAATATCATTTTTTTGACTTGACCCGTTCAGGAAATCAGATATGCATTTATTTCAGTGGCACTTATAATAAATTCAAAGATATTTAATCACCCTTTTTTTAATTGCAATTTTATTCATAAATTTTGGAGGCATTCTACATTGAATACACCCAATATTTGTTCTTATGTTTACTGTTGACAAATCGGTTTGGCAATTTTTTCACAGTCTTCCTTTTCACGGAACATGTTGTTGGTTTCGTGGCATCCTCCAAAGTGATCCTGAACACATTTGTTTTGGGAATTACTCCAGGTAAATACTGGAATACTGGCCAAACATGATTCACCATGTGGTCCTGGTACTTCTACAGGCAACCCGCAGTCTGGAATTGAAAAGAGGACATATTTATATTGGTTGTAACTCTGTAGAACGAATTCTAACCATGAAGGTTTTAAGACAATTCAATTGAAAAAAAATCTAATGAATGCTAGTACTACATTGACTGAGGTGATAAGGTATATCTAACTGGTAATCTTGGTTTTCAAAACGCAAATGAACAAACTTATGACTTTCCATCTGAGAATATAGAATTCTGCAGATACCCTTCTGAAAAATTTAAAACCGAACCCCCCTCAAAGAGCGTCCAAGATAAGTGGATATCAAAGAGGTAGATTTGGAAAAAGTTAAATGGGTTATAAACTCATTTCAACCTTACAAAAGGGTTTGGAACTTTTACTTCAGAAACTGTGTCTAGACCTAAGAGTATTCAATGCTAGGATACTTTCCCAAATTTATTAGATTAGATTTGTTAGTGATACTTGGCAACTTAGGAAAATGAACAGAATTTGATAAAGGATCTGAGACCAACTTTTTGTTTCATTAGTATTGAAAACATCATGAAAACTACTTGACAGGCTCATTATTATTCTGTCACTGACTAATAGTTCCCTTCAAGACAAATACAATTTTATAGAAAGAGAACTCACGCAGAAGCATCATATTGAGTTGGACCAAGCTAGGACCTATCAGAAGGGAGACAAGGAAGTGTGGTCTCAAGAAACAAAAAATGTTGAGAAAACATAACCTGGGAATACAAATTTGAAAACCTTCAAAAAGACCGTTTGAGAAAAAAGCACAGGAATTCTTCATCAGCCAGAGTTCAGCACATAATAATAACAGGGCTTCAAGGGCACCTGATCAAAATACGCTTGAATAATGGAGGCCATAACTAAAGAAAATGCAGCAAAGGAACTCTGGATCCAAGGAGGTGGACAACCAAAATAAGTGAATAATAATATGACAAATACCTAATATCGGTAGACACATGGAACAAGATAATAAGAATGAGTGCAGCAAAAAACTCTTCCTGTTTTCTTCTATCTGGCAATTTCAATGCAATTGTTAAGTTTTCTTGCTGATATATTAATGACTCTCTGGTATACCAATAATAGGTTAGGTAGTTGTGTCAAGAAAAGCGCCGTCAAAGGATACCATGAATGAACAAAATTATTTTGGACAGAGATTTATGTCAATAGAGTGATGTGCCTCCACAAGTACCCAATCAAAAAATTCTGCATATGACTGAGTTCAATTAATGGAAGCAATGTTCCGTCATTTTTTTTCCTCAAAAGATACCTGCTGAGCTTTGCCAGGCCTTCACTGAGTTTGTTGAGCAAATGTAATCATTCATAATAATAATACTTGTGATATACTGTTTGGAACCTTTGGTGTAGTAATGAATATTACCGGAGTTTTTTCCCAACACCAGATCGTTATTTTTACACCTCGACACGTGTTTCGATCACCAAGTGATCATCTTCAAGAGGAAAATAAAACTGTTCTTGAAGATGATCACTTGGTGATCGAAACACGTGTCGAGGTGTAAAAATAACGATTTGGTGTTGGGAAAAAACTCCGGTAATATTCATAATAATAATGAATAGGAAATGAAAGGTTTTGGTTTTCTACTACTCGTTCAGTGGTATTCTTGATAAATACAAAAACATTTCAACACCTTTCTGGAAATGTAATTTTATTCAACAAATTTCGATAACATATTACAGTAAATACATTCGAGATCGGATCCTACGTTCACTGTTGACAAATAGGTTTTGCAATTTTTTCACAGTCTTCCTTTAGATGAAACAAGTTGTTGGTTCCGGAACATCCTCCATAATAACCCAGTACACATTTGTTCTGGGAGTTACTCCAGGTATAAACTTGCATATTGGCCCTACACGATTGTCCCATTGGTGGAAATTGCTCTATAGGCAGCCCGCAGTCTGGAATAATAAGGCTTTTTAGATACGGTAGATATTCAAATTGCAAATTAAAAATGTAGGACTGGAATATACATTGAACATAAGTTTCGAATTATGGGATGAAGCATCCGTGTCCGGTGATCTTGCGTGAATAGAAAGTAGGAAACTGTTCGTACCTCTGTGGTCTGTGAAAATCCTAACGAGAATGTTTGTTGTCTTCAACCTCAACACCTTATACTATTGAAGCTGCTGATTAGGTATGGAAGTTACCGGAAGTTAAGGATATTTGATAAGGCCTATACCTGGGCTCATACCTGGGCCTTATCAGATATCGTTAACGCAGCCCTAGGCTAGCAGGGTATTCAGAATATCCAGCCTTACATCCAGGCATGGTGCATAATGAGAGTGGAATACCATTTTCCCCAAACTCTTGAGAGCCTTATATAGAACGAGAAATAAGAAATGAAAGCAAAAATGAGGAACACCTTCAAGCGACTCGTTGCAAAGTATGTCCACGCAAGTGCACCAGGAAAGCAGAATCAAACGGCGAGTTTGATTCTGTTACAGTTCATCCGAAACCGAAATTACAGCATTGATGACGGGCGGATTGTAACACAAGTGAATGTCAGATGCGCAGAAGCGGAAACTGATGTAAGCGTGAGAAACTGCTACGGAAACTTAAACTGATAGGCCACCAAACAAGTAGGAAACAATCCTCAAAAAGAACATTTGTGGAAGGGGCAAAAACCCAGAGAGATGACGAAAACTTCCCTTCAGAAAAAATATCAATAAAAATAAGTTCTCAAGAGCATATTGGGTTTCACAGTATGGCCGCCAATGGACTAAGGGTGGCGGTTATTTACAGGCCAACCTGGTTCAGGAGGGACCGATCCGCGAATCGGGATTCAGATTTGAATTGATATAATCTTACATCTATTAGTACTCCGCCTGTTGTCACAAAATCCTGACTACTAGATAGTTTCACTGATTGTTATGCGGGTACTGGGACATACCAAAAAGAATCTGGCGCCCGTGGGAATGATGCACAAGTATCCCGCGTCAGCGTCATTATTTGCTAGTTTCAAACCCAGGAAAGCCCGTTACAATAGGTACATTTTTTCTGTAAGGTCTGATATGACATCTTGCCTTTCGTCCATAAACCCATATTGCCTGTCAGAAATCAATTTGTTGCTGCACACAATACAATACATTTAATAAACACACCACACAACCGGCAAAGTTGTTTTATAATTTCATGGCGCTGCAACAGTTTTATTTCGTGATATTTTATAATTCATTCATTTATTTATTTCACCTTAACAAGCCTGGTGCCTCATTTCAAGGATGACTTATGAGAAATATAGATGAATACACAAGCACTTGAAATGATATGTTATATGATAATATGTAAAATGTATAGGGATGTATTATTATCTAACAACGAGCTATACCTACTAATCACAACTCGGTGAATCGTCAAGATGAATAAACCTCTGAAGAAGCCAGCCACTCGTGCTGTCGAAACGTTAGATGCAGTTCCAAACTACGACGGTCTTCAAACCCTAATGAAGATGGTAACACTGACTGTCAAAGAAGCCGATTTCAGGAATATCATACATGCTATCAAAAATGGGAAATACAATTGACGAGCGAATGTTATTTTAAAAACTATCCTTTCAATTCAAGCATATGGCTGAAAGTGCTAAAAAGTGCTAAAAAATGTATACTTACCAGATTTTGAAAATGCCGTTCCCTCATAAAAAAGGCACATCAGCAAGAAAGTTATAATAATTAACTTCATTTGGAACATATTAGTGTTTTGAATGTACTATCTAAAAACGAAGTTAATCGCGTTCGAAATTCAAATTTATAGTTATATTTAGATTTTATCGTGTCTTATTACTTTGACCTGAACCATTCACGAAAATAACAATGCAGCGGCGGCTTGTCACAGGAGGCAAAGGAGGCTTAGCCTCCCTATGAAATTTGAGGCTATTCATCGCAATAAATTAAAACATATTGATAAATGATTATGNTCCGGCGGGCTTTTCTGTATGTATATAGTCTATATGACTTAAGCCTCCCTTGTACTCCAATGCACGAGCCGTCACTGTAACAATGAGATAAGTAGAGGTCAGAGAGTTTATGCAGTTGAAACAAAATTTTGAATAATAAACAACGGCGTTATTTAATTATTAATAATAACAAGACTAAATCATTTTCACAAAAACACCCAAAATTCAATAGAAAAGTCAATGCAGTACAAAAAACTAAATAGACTTTCGTCTATTTAGGATTCTAGAATATTATTGTTCTAATGTTGTGTTTGTTATTTCCAAGTCCTTAATCCCTGGTATATGAGAATGTGTTCGACTTAGTCCGCTTAGTTCGACTTAGTCCGCTAGATTGCAACGAGAGTCGTATACTACTCTGAATAAGTTGAATTTTCATTTTTCTCGAAAAATATTCATTTATTTATCAATTTCTATTTTGTTTCCTTTAAAGTAGTTCCTCTCAAATGTAATACACGGATGCCAGCGTTTTTTCAAATATGCACTTTTTGGTATGAGTAGAATTTTTTGGTCAATTTATTTTATGATACACGAATTTTTCATTCATATGCTTTCGTATATGTTGAGTATTATTTATAAAAAAAATCATGCGTGTTTTCCATACTTTTTTTCAGCTTTGAGGCGCGATGCCGCGGGCGGTGAGCCACCGCCTACGCCGCCACTGCCCACGCCTTACGGCGCCACTGCCTCGCACAACTCTCTTCAAGAGTTATTCAGTTAAGAGAACCTCATTCGAAATAGAATGAACTTCTTAATACTTGGTTTTCAAGTGAATACATTCTACACTTAATAGGTAGGTTTTTCCTTTCGCACAGGCATTGCTGATCGATCTGCACTGTTTTTGCATCTTCATAAAGTACTCCGTCAGCCCACAGAAAAACGTTGCTTGGTTTCTCGTGCTTATACTATTCGTAATGCATATTGTTCAGTTATCCACGTCCATAAAAACGATGAAAAAGTTGAAAGCTATGCAGTTTTTTAAAGAGTCCTACAGCGATTATTTGTACTGAACCTGTTTAACCGGTTGAAATGAACTCAATTCTGTAAAAGACATGTTATCTAGCGAGCATTGCTTATGACGTGAGCTGTCAACACAATATTTTCGAGTTAGCAAGAATTAATTTTGAAAAAGGAATGAGTGAAAGCAAGCTATTTGGCGGTGTTTCCGTACAAAAAGTAGATGAAACAATTTAAATGGTATTCCTGTTAATATAATGAAAATCCATAAGTCAATCTGGCAACAATCCATTATATTTTGCAAGAGGAAGAGTAATGAAATGACAGTTAATATATCTATGAAGAATACGGCTTTGATACTAAAAGATTGTGCGTGTAACATGAAGAAACAGAACGGTGATTACAACGAAAGTGTTATCAAGACTCTTTGGAAGATAGCTCAACGAAAATACAAGAAATGTACTCAAATTATCATCAAACAATGTTTGACCCATTTAAAGACATTGCTTACAAGTCTGTTAGAGATGCTCGTAATGCTAAACGAAGAGAATTGCAGAAGGATCCAAATAAAAGAAGAACTAGGAGTCGTTCCATGACTTTGAATATGGATGATTATAGCCTCCTATGGAAAGATAACATAATTTCAGTGGAGTTGCACCGGAGAGGAGGCGAGGCTGTGAAACGTTCAGTTTATTATTTCTTAGAAGAAGCAGACATGCAATAGAGGCCAGGCAACAGGTAATTACAATTAAAAAATATTTACTAGTGGAGTGCTTTTAGCTAGTTTTACTGTCACATACTATTTGTTTCTGTACTTTCCGCCCGTTTCTATAGTCGCTTCTATGGCGTAGTAGTTAGAGCCGGCTCGTCTATTAGGCATGCACTTTTTCCGGGAATTTCTGTCACAAATCCGATCGTCAGCGAATGAGATTGGCATTAATTTTAATCTCAGGATAAGTGGCACATAAGCTTGAGGCAGGAGGTGTCATAATTAGTTGTAGCTGACTGAAAATCTGAATCTCAATTGACCAGCTCTCATTACTATCGTGAGGGATGCTCTGCAAGTCTGCACTGCCTCCCCTAGTCGGCGGAGCGCCCTCGGGTCGTATTACTACGGCCCGCGATCGCAATGTCACATGTCACAATGTCAATGTCGCAATGTGTTACAGAAAGAAGCGCGTGCCTAGACAAGTGAGAGAGTGTTAGGTCAAAGAATACAAAGCCCAAAGAAGCTCAGACGTGGCATTTTCGTGCCGCCTAAAATGTGTATTACTTACCCAGACCACCAGAGGGCGATGTCTGTATTTAATGTATCAACATAATTGAGCAGCTAGCAACAGTTCGTTGGTCCTCAGATACTTCCCCATCAGGTGGAAGCATGCGATCGTCTTAATGCTCCCGAAACAGGATCAGAACCCGCTCTTCTCACAGAAATACGTCAATATTCTCAACGGCAAAATCTGATCACGGAATTCAATATTCGTTTTGAAGACTTCCATAAAATGAATGAAATGGAATTCCCAATTTTCAAGAATCCATTCAATTTTGAAGCTTCACAGGCACCAGTTCATTTGCGAATGGGGTTGATAGATCTTCAGTCGTACAGTAAGTGTTCTGAAAGAAAAATTTGTAGAGATGAACGCTCTTATATTTTATATACAATAATTGAAGAGTTTGAATAGCTACCTGGGATTTAAAACGCACGCAGCACGCTTTCTTTGCATGTCATGAAAATAAATAAGAACAATAAATAAGAATAAATAAGAACAAACGTCACACAAGACTTACGAATGAACATCTCCAATCAATTCTTGAAATAATTACAAAGAATATGATATCTGACATCAATGAGCTCATCAAAAACAAGAGAAGTCAGGTATCTGTTTCCTCGAGCTCAAAATAATCACCATCTTTTATGACTTTGATTTTTCTTATTAGTCAGTGGGCTATACTTGAACACAGGCAATAAAAACAGTGCAGATTCCTGCACTGACGCCTACCGGATATAATCCAACGCCGTTCATGGTATTAGCCAGTGGAGTAGTTGTTTTCTGATAGGCATCAGTCTATTCTGTTTTCTGATAGGCGTCAGTCCATTCAACCTACTGCGTAGGTATATCCGAGACGGGCTTGAACATTTAAAGTTCAATTCTTTATATTTACTTTGTAAATCTAACTCAATGTTTTGAATTTATTACTTTCCATTTGAAAAATATCCCAGAAAAAAACAACCAGGGCAGGCAAATAATACTGTTATTTTCATAAGTGATAAAAGCTGCAATTGTGTTTAATGAATTGTCGGCAATATTCACTGCTTTCTCTACCATAACACCAAAAAGTGATAGATTGAATAAAAAATTTACTTATACTAGCAAAAATTTATTCATAATCGAAATTTGTCATATAGATATGCATATAACATCTAGAAGGACACTTTCTCATGCAAATGAAATCGTCATACTCCAACATATAAATTTAATTTTTTTTAGTATCAACAAATAACTTTCAATGCGATTTCAATTGCCCTAATTCTAAAAATGAATAGAGTATTAATAGTTAGGTAATATAATACAAGTATACAAGTCTTATGGCAGTGTCCTACAAAAGTAGGATCGATAAGTTTATGATAACAATGTTTACAGTCAGGTTCGAAAGAATTAGTGAAATGTTTAGAAACATTTGCGGTGGACGATTCCAGGGCCGGATTCATCGTACTCCTGTTTGGAAATCCACATCTGTTGGAAGGTGGACAATTACATTGTTGGACATCAAACCACCAACACGCATACGTAGAGTGAGGACCGAAGAAAAGATTGCGGCTGTATCCGTCAGTGTTCGTGATGACCGTGAAATGTCGATTCGCCGCCGTTCGCAGCAATTGGGCCTCCACTACGTGGAAAATTTTGCGAATGGATTTGGGTGTAAAATCTTATAAGATACAGCTGGTGCAAGAATTGAAGCCACACGACCTCCCACAACGTCTAACATTTGGTGAATGTGCGCTGGCAAAGTTGGAGGAAGATCCACAATTTTATCGAAAAATTGCCGCATCTGGAGTGAAAACCAGCCACAAGTATCGCAAGAGCTACCGATGCACCCCGAAAAGTCATCTTCAAACATTAAATTATATTGATCGTTCTATCGATTCCAATGGAGATTTCATCAATTTTTTCAATTTTTTTGTGTTGTTTTGAAAATCAAATCCCATACCTTTTGAAAATCACCCGTAAGAATGATTTTTACTTTTGAGAGGTGACAATCCCAGGGAAAGAACCGACCCAAACAGCAGAGTGCCCGGGACTCGATTTATTTCAATGCGGCTCAACTGCATGTATGAAACCTTTTTGTAAGAGAAAGATTGTTAACTAGTTACAGCTCCATCTCGTGAACAAAGTACTAAGCGGGGAAGAAACATCGCATGTATCAGTACTCTTACAGAAATCAAAATGAGTATACCGTAGGTTCTGGTAAATGCCTGCCGGACGACAACTACTTCCTCGGCTAATACCATGCTGGACATTGAATTATGGCAGCAATTTGAACATTAGATTTATACACATTTTGTTGTTTCCTCAATTTCTTATTTGAATATATTTTGTTATTTATCGACTGATCTTGACAAAGTTTTTTTATTGAAATCTATATGAAAAACTATCAATCTAGTTGTTGCAAAGGGTACTTTGCCATTTTAATACTTGAAGTTCGGTTGTCAGTTCTTTAGGAAGTAAAAATGGCAACTTTCCAATGAAAATCGGCCGGTTAAATCAGGGATTGAAGATATGAAAAGAAGATACTACAGTTAATTAGGTTAACCTCGAAATTGAATGGTAATCATTACATCAGTTGGTGAGAATTGAAAATATCTGACCTTGTTCCAAGACAGCTTTTGGCTACAGCCCAAAATTTGTAAAATAAATGAGCCGTGAAATTTTCAAAAACGATTATTGGCGAATATCCAAGTCATACTATTTCATATTCAGTTATGCTTTCTAAAATGTCATTGTCCCTTTCGGAATACAAATTATATGTTTACATTAAACTAGAACTTGAAAATATGCTATTTGGGAAATATTCAATAAAAGCAATGATCAAATCGCTACATTCCCTTTCTGTTTAAAGAAATCTACAGTTGTCCCATTGCACATCAAACTTCCGCCCTATATGTCTCAATCCAACTCTAGGCAAGATAATAGAGAAACTAGTTGAAATACGATTGACAATTTTTTTTTAATAATGATATCATAAGCAATAGCTCAAATAACACCCACGATGCTATCTTTTCATTGTTATACAGTGTTTACGGAAATAATAATAAAAAAGAGTCATCAGCAGCAGTGTTCTGAGACTTTGCTAGAGCCTTTGACTGTGTATATCACGGAATTATGCTGAAAAAACTTTACCTCTATGGCATCCGTGGAATTACTCATGAATGGTTTGAGAATTATTTCACAGGAAGAAGTTAGATTGTGACATCATCAGAAAATGAAATAAAGGATGGGGTACTACAAGGTTCAATACTGGGACCGATACTTTTCTTGTTATACATAAACGATTCAACATCTATCGATGTAGGAGGAAAATTTATCCTATTCGCCGATGAAACCACAATATTATTGCGTATTAAAAATGTATGTAATCTTCATGAGATTATAAGCTCAGATATAAGAAAAAAAACTGTTGCGACTCCAATCTGCTGTCATTTAATATGTCCAAAACAAACTCAGTATCATTCCGCTGTTTTATTGACAGCACACCATTAACAAGAAAGGACGCAGATAAGATGATTGAAAACAGACCTAGTTCTAAATTTCTGGAGGTAATAATTGATAATAAACTTGAATGTATGTATGTTCTTTGGACAATAAAGCATATTATTATAATTGTTCGAGTTGCACTTACCAGGATACATGGTGGTACCTCCAGAGAGCACAGTATTGGCGTACAGGTCCTTACGGATGTCCACGTCGCACTTCATGATAGAGTTGTACACTGTCTCGTGGATACCAACAGATTCCATACCCAAGAAGGAAGGTTGGAACAAGGCTTCCGGGCAACGGAACCTTTCGTTTCCAATGGTGATAACTTGGCCATCGGGAAGTTCATAACTCTTCTCCAAGGAGGTGGAATTGGCGGCAGTTGCCATTTCTTGTTCGAAATCGAGGGCAACATAGCAGAGCTTCTCCTTGATGTCACGGACGATTTCCCTTTCAGCGGTGGTGGTGAATGAGTAACCTCTTTCGGTGAGGATCTTCATCAGGTAGTCGGTCAAGTCACGACCAGCCAAGTCCAAACGGAGGATGGCGTGGGGAAGGGCATAACCTTCGTAAATGGGTACTGTGTGAGAAACACCATCTCCAGAGTCCAAGACGATACCGGTGGTACGACCGGAGGCGTACAGGGAGAGTACAGCTTGGATTGCGACATACATGGCGGGGGTGTTGAAGGTCTCGAACATGATCTGGGTCATCTTCTCGCGGTTAGCTTTGGGGTTGAGGGGGGCTTCGGTGAGCAGGATGGGGTGCTCTTCGGGAGCTCATCTTTCTGCGTTTAGTCTCAAGTTACTCTTAGTTATTTCGATTTTTTCTGGAAAAAAGCCTCTTTGCTTTGTACTTTTGGCTTTCATTTTTCTGTTATTATACAGAAAAAGAAAAACTTTCGAAAACATAGAGAAAGTAATTAAATATATCGATACAACTCTCAACAAAAATGTGTAGAACACGAACAGAGGTTTTTTTCATTCGGATTTTTGACTGAAGTTCTCAAGAGGATGATAATAAAAATAATTTTGAAACTGAAATGAAAATACTAGATATGTGAACAGCAGTTTTCAAATTCTTGAAAGAAACCCACATCTTTGAGTCTTATATTTTCCAATCTTTAATACTTTCATATTATTCAATTACAACCGAAATCGTCAGCCCAATTGAAAACATCTATTTATAGTGTCTCTACTTTTGATGCTATGGGTATGATTCGTTTAAAACAAAATGTATTTATTCTATGCTTCATTCTTGATTTAATTTCCTAGAAGAAATTGGAACTGTATTATTATTATTATTGCTTATTATGGCTTCGGTTGTTTTGGTATCACATATCAGAAGCATTGACTGAAATGCTTATGATATATGAATAATTCAACTAAACGAAAAAATGTCAAGATTTGTAAAACACCTCCTTCACAATACTAGAGTAACTTTTCTTATTTAAAAAAAAATGACACATTTCAAATAAAGACAGAGCCTGAAACATAAGCGCATCCACAACGATTTGACAGTTGTATTATTATTGTTCATATATTCAAAATAAAAAAACAATCTCGTGAAACTAAGTTCTCTTCAACTTTTTTAACTTCTTGTTATAAACTTCATTCCTCTCAGTTACTCCATTCTGCTAGTCCATTTTTGCGACTACATATATGGTATGGGAGAACGATTGCTTTATTATTAGAAATCGATTGTGAAAGTTCTTTTCAAGATCTAATTATAAAGGTATATATTTTTATAGCAGTTATTCTTGTCTCGATAAACCAAACGTTAATGGTTCGTTTTTCTTTGGAATATGTAAATTAGGAAATGTATCCTAGGACTTTGATAAATATAAGAGAAAGTTCAGTAACAAGTGTTTTGTGTTCGGATTATCGAATAAAAATTAAAATCTGTTTTTCAGTCAACTATCTGCCTCCCTAATACGAACAACAATCCTCATAAAGTTGGAATTTGTGACAGTTACGGATTAACGTGTCCGTTCCTTTTAGATTCCTAGCAATTAGTAAAAATGTCAAAACAGTTTTCTAAATTCATCTGAAACATAAAAGGTATGGGCTAAGACATGTTTTATTATTAGAAATTTATTATGAGAGTCATAGATCCAATTATATTTTTATACAAGTAGGTCCCATCCTACTACACAAGTTTTTTTAATCAGACTTCATGTGTGAAGAATTTTTCATTTGAATGTAGAATTTAACTTCTATAATTTATGAAACAACTAATTTTTATCGCATGATTGGAGAGCCAGAAATATTGGCGGTGAGTGTAGAGTATTAGGTATAATTTAGAAGTTGAAGTTTGTGAACAAGGAGAAATATCTTATAAGCATTGTCAATCGAGATTAGATCTATAAGAATTGGAATATGAAAAAATAGTTAACTATATACCACTCTTTAAAAAACATTAGATATCAATCCTAATTTCAAGACCTTTATTACAAGTGAAACCTTTTTAAAAAGCTCCAGTATACTCTGCACTAAAATATTTTTTTCACCATCGAAAACACCCTTCAACTGTCACAACACCTTATGGTAATATCAAAATTGTATTTTGCATGATTGATGCAGCACTACGAATGATAAACTGCCCGCCACAATTGCGGGACACCCATCCTCAAAACAAATAACGATCACTGACACTAGTGACACTACACGAAATACCAACCTCTGAAATACAGCAAGGACTCGACGCTGAGCGATTGAAGATGCGAGTGTGGGAATGACGCGTCGCGGCGTTTTTATAAGGAACGGTTCGACGGCTTAAAAATAACGCACTAGCGTCCATTTATGGGTAGAGGGTGACTTGGACGCATACGAGTTTGCGTCGCCCATATAAGGCAGCACAGTGATGGTGAGAAAGAATTTTCGACACACTGTTACGGAGGTACAGTGGCGCTCGCTTGAGGAGGGTTTGAAAATAGGTATTTTGAAATTTGTTTCATTTACTTTCTATATTTGAAAAATTAAAAAAGAGATTAGCTGAAAAATATAACAATTATATTAAGCAAAAAACTGAAATTACAATGATATAAAGTACAAACAACAACCAGAAAGTCAAAAACAAAAAAATGACAGTATTAACACGAGAGAAAATTATTAACAAGAAATTAAAATTAAAAAAATTAGGACATTCCAAACCAAGTTACGTTACGTTACGTTTCGATTGTTAGTATCCACAATCGTATTCGGGCGATAACTTTCTAATTAACAGAGTAAGAAATTTGTTGCGAAAAACACAATCCACACAAATTTTGAGAAACTTTAAATTGACGAATTTCTTTCGGAATACCCTGAAAAGAAATCAATGGTGCTCATATGGAAAAAGTATACTTTGAAGTGATAAATTTTTGGAAAAAACTAGTTTTGACCTTCTTCAATATTAGAAAAAATAATTGCTTAATTCCAAAAATTTTTATCATTCACATTAAGTATTAAACTCCTTTTCACAATATACATTAACTCTTTAACAAATTTATTCTTTGGATACATCGACAAAGTTCATGATGATATAAGTTAGGTTAGGTCAGGTCTAAACTGTTTGTCAGTCAGTTTGAAGGGTGCCTAGAAGATGACAGTACTACCAACTGTCGAAAGCGCTCGCAGATAATTTATAGAAGATATTTTCAAAAATCAATTGAAAATGTATTTGGAGAATTAAATCAAAAATACATATAGCCAGAATCATCTAAATAGTTTTACATTAAATATGAATGATTTCACTTTTGACTATTTGCCCATATTGATTATTCTACTCGTGTTTTCTCATTCAATTATTAATGATTGAAAAAAATAGTTTTTGAGGCCTATTAACAAACCGAATGTTCACTGCTCATAATAATTACTTGTGTTTTCTTGTTCAGCATTTCATTATTTTACTAAATTTGTATCTTTATTTATTCAGGTAGTCCCTATTCATAAACATTGAATGTTTTTTGGAATAATAAAAACAATGCAGGGTATAAATGTGATAGTGATTCTATCAATCTTTGAAAAAACATTTTCCTCATACCAGGACAAAAAAGTGTCTGTTTATGAGCATTTCGTTCACCAAGTTAGCATCATCCGGATTTGATTGTCCCCCTTTTTTTAGGCGGTCACACATATCTTCAGTAGTTTTTACAGAAAAAATTGCCTCTTTTGCTTGAGAATATTCTACTAATTTTTAGAAATGAAATGTGTCTAATACACGATTGTGTAACAACTTGTTTCAGTCGGAGTATTGTAATTTTTATATACATCAAATTTTCCCTCATATGGGTGGATAAGTTGGGGAGGCCTAAAGTCGTAGCCACCTAGATCACCCGATCAAATCGATATAGATTTCTTTCTATGGTAAATCTCAAGTCCTTGCACCACTGCATGACTTAGAAGTCGCCAGAAACAGAATATGTAATTATTGGATGTCAAGCTATAAGAAATACTCTTGGGATATTCGGGAGAATATCCGATTTAATGACGAAAAATAAATGTCTTCGTCTACTGAAGACGCCACCTTGGTGGCGAGAAGAGTTTTGCATTTCTGGTGATTGGAAAAACTGCTTGTTTTGGACAAAAATGTAAATGCCCCAAAAACTTTCTCAAAAGGTCAATTTGAACTGCCTTGTTCACAGTATTAATCTTACAAATTAAGACCCATTTGTGTTCTTTCTAAAATGTCGGAAAGTTCTGATTGGAGAAATGAAAGTCGTAGATCAAGCTGTTGCACTTTGAAAAAAAAAGTGATTAAAAAAAAAGTGATTAATACAGTTTATTGTATGATTTTCACTATAAAGGGTGTTACCCTTTACCCGATCGTTAGTCATGAACTCACAACCACCTAACACCTAAATTGCATTTGTTGATTAAATTACAAAAAGATAACTACCCGATAAGACCGGTAGTTTCTTTCGTCACACCTCCTTCAGTTAAAATATCCGAAAAACTCATTGCAATTATTCAAAACCACACCAATTTCAAATCAAAATTCAGTTTGAGGAATTCATACCATTTGATCAATGAAATTCAAGATATTACACTCCCGGATAATGCCAAATTGATTTCATTCGATGTAAAGAATCTGTTTCTCAGTATTCCCCCGAATGAAACGATTACTCTGGTGGAGAATCTATTGGACGAAAACTCTATAAATCCGGTAGTGAAAAATGAAATATTAAACTTGCTTACGGTGTGTTTGTCACAGAATTACTTCCAATTCAATGAAACACAGTAACCCACTGGTAAGAAGTTTCGTGTATTGGTATGTTTCACAGGAACGAACAGACAGTTGACTAACTTTCTGAAGTTCATCAATTCTCTCAACCGTTCTATCACATTCACAATGGAGATGGAACAGGACGACTCTATAAATTTTTTGGACTTGACAATAATAAAAGTTAACAACAAACATGATTTTCCAATTTACCGTAAACAGGCACATACATATATTATCATTCATAATTCGTCCACTCACCCATATCAGCATAAGGTAGCAGCTTTCAACAGCATAATCCTTAGACTGAGAAATGTGCCCTTGTCAGAGGCGAATGTCAATAAAGAACTGAATATAGGTAATAAAGCAAATAGCCGTCAACATTGATTACCATAGCGGTCTAATACATTCTTTATTATCAATAAAGTTATACAGTCAAGCTTTGAAAGAAGTTTACCCAATTCAAAGGGAAGAGGATACAAGTTATAGAACCTTAACCTACTTAGGCCATCGAACTACAAATATTTCAGATTTTCTGCACAGCAAAGGTGTAAATACCGCTTTCAAAACCAACAACTTAGGCATGCACATTAAGAATAACAAAGATGAAAGTTCAGTTTCAGAAAAAACAGGAGTGTATAAATTATCGTGTGGGTCATGTTTTATATAGATCAAACTGGAAGAGCGTTCAAAGCCCGCATAAAGGAACACAAATATAGTTTCCAGAATGAAAAAAATATATTCCACATATGCCATTAATTTAATATCAGAGGGACATAAGCTCAACCATGCTCAACCATTTCCAGAAGAAAGGTTTGAAACTTAACCTGTTGGAGAGTATGGAAATAAATAAATTCAGAAACTTTCAACATCTTATGAACGATCAAACTGAATTGAATAATTCGCCATTATTGAATCTGTTCATTTGCAGACAAAAGTAGTTAGGTATACTTTCGGAAAATTCAGTGATACAGTTAATGAATTCATATCTGACCTCTACAGGTAGATTAATTATTTAGGCAGACGAGTAGGTAATAGGTAATAGAGTATAAAATGGTTGTAATTTAGAAGTAACTCTCAGTTTATAGTAGTAGAGGAAGCTATTGTACAGCAAAACAAGTGTCGCAGTTTTTGTAAAACCCTTTATAGTGAAAATCATACAATAAAATGTATTAATTACTTTTTCAATATGGATTTTCATCAAGTATCGGCCAGTTCTATTCAATTGTTGCACTTTGTTCAAGTACCCTAAACAAAATGTTACGTACGCTACTGATAATCTCTATTGTAATCGTAAAAACGCTACCCCCCTCTTTTTACTAAGTATGGGTGCATGCATACGTATCTTGCATGTGCACTTATTGTTTTATAAATAAACTAATTAGGCCTCTATCGTCAAAATATCTGAGATTTGTATGCGTGGGTCGATTAGGCCCAAATATATCTTTTGACTGTCAAGGTTAATCGGTGCTGTCTTGTGTCCTGAAGCGTATTAGTTTTTGGGTTGAGGTTTTCAGCCTCTCGTGAGTAAGAGGGCACGTAAAAAATCCAAAAAAGTCATTGACTGTAAGATTCAACGTAAATTTAATAAAAACATCACTGACACACTAATTCCTAATACGTTCACGATAGATTGCAATAGTCTGATACCTACTAGAAAGTTATAAGGTAAGACCTCGTTAATCCTGAGTTCGCACAAGTTTAGACTATTGACGATTGTCGTTTGTATGGGGACGCCAACTAACTACTTAACGGAAAAACCCATTGTAACCTATTTCAATTCAAAAACAAAGAGTTCATTCCAACTAGATATTTATCTATATCCAGTACCTACATACAAAAATGTATCGATCCTCAGAAATCATAAGTCGATCTTTTTTTGGCGATCCTACAAGCTGAATAACAAAATTTTTAAATGTCAAAAAGGGTATAGTCAGTCGAAGTAACCGGTATTGTGCATAGTTAAAGNCAATTAAAGAAGATGTATCGAATACTGGTGATTAGCAAAACTGCTCATTTTGAAAACGTTAAAGGCGAAATTAAAAAAAATAATATGAAAATAACTAATTATGATTGTAACTCTTGAAGAATTTCAGTAATTCGTTGTAAGCTACTCAAAATCCCACGCATATTTTGTTCATTCAGAATGAAATGCCAAAACTCACCATGAATAAGAGAACTATTAATAACTTTCATTTTCATGTTTTACCACACGCACGTTTCTGTAAAAACACACGTGCGACTTGTAAACATTATTTTCTATAAATGTCTTGTCACTGCTATTTTGGGTAATTACAGAAGTGTCTGAGGTCCGTAAAGCTGAGAAGAAATGAAAGTTCAATAATTTGAATATGGTTGGTAATACTTAGGTATTGCTGAATAGAGGTTAGTTCAATTTATAAAATTAACAGAATTGAAACTTGAAATGATGAGAAATCCAAAGAATATGATATCGAAATATAGCAATACGAAAATAATAGAAAATAATTGAATACATTTTTAATGGCATGATCGTTTTAGATCAGAGGTTCCCAAACTTTTTTATTTTTTCTGGTTCCGTTAGACCCCCTTGCAAAGCCATTTCTACCATAATCCCATTCCCAAAACTCGACAAAAAATGTGAAGATTAGATCTAGCTATAGAAATATGTGTTGCGTTGCAAAAAAGTAAAATATTATATTTTCTTGTGTTATTTATTCAAATATGTTATTGTTACACTATTACTCAGTCGTAGTGTAATTGAAATCAAACATTAATAACGTAACTTCTACACTACAATGCCAATCACGAAATAGTCACAATTTAAGTGGAAGGGATGTTAATGCTTTATAAAGCTCAGATCAGACCTCCTTTGGAGTATTGTTCTCATGTATGGAGCTCTGCCTCCAAACATACCTTGAAATTGCTGGATTCCATCCAGAAAAGAGCCATCCGCCCGGCTGGAGACGCGAAAATATCTTGCAACCTTGATAGTCTGGAACATCGAAGAAATATTGGGGATTTGTTTTTCTTCTATAGCTACTTTCACGGGAGGTGTTCTAGTGGCTTGGCACATCTGATTCCACCAATAGCGGTACATCAGAAATACGCGACTGACTGTGGCTGCTCATCGTTTTGAGGTTCAACTCAGTATACCTCGAACTCCACTGTTCAAGAACTCGTTCATGTGGAGAACTGCGTTTATGTGGAATAAACTTCCTGAGAACGTTTTTCCAGATAGATTTGATCTCCAGCGATTCAAATCTAATGTGATTCGCTACTTTCGCGCAGGCACCGCTCTGAGATCGCCTTGAGGATTTTCCTGTAGTGCTTGTGATTTGCCCTTAAAAAAAGTTTGGATACTTCTCTCCAATGTTGGGTTCCTTTGAATAACTCTTCCTACATCACATCGTGATGTAATATAAAGGCCAAGGCGTAAGCGCATTTGCGGCGCAGAGGCCAAAAGGAGAAAGAGAGCAAAGGAAGTAGGAGTGGCAGCAACTATAAGTGCACCCTTACCCTCCCCCACCCCACCTCCGACAGCAAGAGCACTACCTGCGGTGAGCGGCAAGAGCTCCGCCTTGAATAAAGGCAAGGAACCGACTGCCCCTGCAGGAAAGCTCCCTCACTTGTGCGCTGCCACGGAGGGAACCCCAAGAAGGTTGAAGAAGCCGCGCAACGACAGTAATATCGCTGAACCTTCCGAAACCTTCGCGAAGGCCACCGTGATACACTTCAAGGTTATCAAAGAGAGTGTGTGTTCGGCGAGTCTTGTCCTACACCTGCCGATATAAAGGATATGTTTCCAAGTGACCTGTCCACCTCCCTGGAAAGGACATGATGGACAATGACCTAGGAGGACAACTTTTCGGGAAGATGTACAATGGGTCACATGTAGCCTAAGTGTTGTGGGTCCCACACTCACCCTTCCTACTCTGCAGATACAGATAACTCTTCCTAAAGGCGGATTTCCACCAAACGGACAAAACCACGACAAAACAGTCGCCCGCGACACAAAGTCGNGGTGTTGGGAAAAAACTCCAGTAATATTTTTTAATATATTTATGTTATCAAAATTATAAAATTATTACAACAGGCAGAAGGAATCCTATTTAGAATTTGAATTTTTTGTTAATTGCTACGAAGTATTTTTAATTACTAATTTGTCTTACCTATTGGGCCTTTGCTCTTCGTTCGTCAGGAATATTGATCCTTAGATGATAACTACATTTTCAATCAACATTCAATTCAGTAACATTTTTGTGAGTGAAATACTGACATTTCTTAGTAATTATAAAAATCCAAATGTACGTTTTTATAATCAAATTCAGCAAATCTTCTGGAGGGTAATTCATGTAAGAACGGCAGATTTTACTCAAACAATATAAGATGTAGTGTTGCCTTCCAAAAGTTGAGTATGTTGGTTATTTTACTAGATACACTTTTGAAGGCATAGCGTACCAAGTATGAAATGAGGTAACGAAATGTTCTTCGAGAATAATTGAATAGGATTCCTGACAATAATTTTGAAGTAATATTTAAAAAATGATTGTACAATCCGTCAACTACATTACTTAATCCTGAAAGACTTTACCGATAATGGCACTACTCAAACAATAAACAGCTGAATAACTAAATATGAAACATAGGTTATGTCTATTGTTTTGGGTTTTCTTATTAGTCAGTGGACTATGCTTGAAGACAGGCTAAAGAAATGAACTTTAAATGTTCAAGCCCGTTTCGGATATACCTACACAGTAGATTGAATGGACTGACGCCTATCAGAACACAACTACTCCACTGGCTAATACCACGAACGGTGTTGGATTATACCCGACAGGCGTCAGTGCAGGAATCTTCACAGAAAATTTCCTGCATATGCAACTGGCAATACAACTGAAAGAGTCGACCTTCAATTTTGGAACGGGCACACTTGCAGACCGGTTTCGGGCTTATTAGCCACTCATCAGTGCAAGATAGTGACCATCATCGACCTAAAGTCAATGATATTCCACAATTGAAAATCGGAATTCTTTCAGAGTATTTCANAAAAGTAGAGAACAAAGGAAAGTTCATGGGAAAAAAAAGTTTTGGCTTCCTACATCTGCCAAAACCTTTCTTTCCCAAAAAATTTCAATTTGAATAGATTCCTATGGCTGGGAATAAATCAAATAACCGAATTAATGTCATTACATACTGCATCTATGACATGAGTCGTACTTCAATCATTGAATTGAGTGTTTCATTTCGTAATCTTATCCAGTTTGGTGCCGAAGAAGCAATCAGGACTTATTCGGAAACATTGGTTGTCCGCCAGTGAATGACAGTGTTTCATGTAAGTGAAATTTTACCTCTTTCATTTACTGTATTGTGTAGCAATCCCGTGAATGATTCCTGATCCAATTCCATTACAAGAGTTTGGAGTACAAAACGAATAGGAAAAAGGGGTTTTTTGTATAATTCAATAATTCATATAAAAGTAGTTATTTCGAAATGTCACTTCTTTGCATGATCAATACATGTTTGTCAAGAATTTATTTTGAAATTTATTCCTTTCTTCCTTCGACTGGAAGTTTCCCACGTTTTATTATATAAAGGTGGAGAAGTAGAAAGCCAACTATTTCTTTCCCAAGAAATTATTAATTCCGTAAAGTAAATCACTTTACCCAAGAAAGCATTGTTAAATCAAATTCAGTCTAGTTTATTTCATCGAAAGAAAAAATTTTAATGTGCAGAAAAAGCTAACACATATTGCTATAAGGTTAATATATAAGTTATATAAGAATTGTCAGATTCTCATAAAACAGTTCACTACAAGATGTATATAATAACCTTTATTGAGGTTATCTATATAAAGGTGGAATGTGTGGTAATAGACATACATACATACTCCTGATGTCATCCAAAAATAAGAGTTTGTTCTGTACGATAAACCAATTATTCACTATTCATAATTAGAATCTATAGCTCAAAATAAAATAGTTCGATTGAATATATTTCGTTCCCAAAAATATTCTTGTCATTACAGACTGTTTGTCATCAACTGTTTACTACACGACATATAATTTTTGAGTTTTACTATAATTCTGGATGACATCATACGAAATTGAGAAATGTGGGTGAATTGAGAAAATAAGTAAGATCAAGTCATTTTTATTTACAATTTGTATGTGGTAAAATATATCTTGCTATTATAAATAAAACTCTTAAGTGAACAAAATTGGCCTTATTTCACTCTAAATCATAATCAGGTACTCATCACAGAGGTAAAAACATTATCGTCAAAACTCCTAGGTAAGGATCAAAATGAATGTGGCGATGATGATGCCTTTGCCTCAGTACCCTAAAATTTTTGCACAACTCCTTAGACTTACAGTATACGACACAGATTCATGAGTATTAGTTCTGGGATGATATGCAAATACATCAATAAATACTTTCAACATTCAAATCACCGGCTAATGTTAGAAATCTATTCACACTGCCGAGACTTGGGTCTCTTCGTCATCTGTACAAAAATAAAAAAAAACAAATGTTACTACTATATACTATACAATGAATTCTTAACTATTTGTACTTGTCAGTTTTAGTTGTCTATGTCAATGAGTAACCAATGTAGTCAGACCATTATAATGACCGTGTCTGATTCACATGAAGAGTCAGATAAGTCTTCACCTGAATAACAAATTAAACATTATTACTAGTAAATTGGTCCTTTTATGAAAAATCCCTTGTTTAGTTACGTCTGTCTACAATGTTAATTTGCTATGTTACACTGTACTAAGAAAAAATATGGATGTTTCTGACTTTTACAACCTTTTTTGTAACTCATCTGAAATAGAACTAAACATACGTTTGTTCATTTCTGACTGGAAATTATGATAACTGATGTATATTTTGTTGAAAAAAAAAATCATTCTATACGAGGGTTGCCTTTTATGTTTCGTGATTTGGAAATGTTAATGTTGCAATCTGGCAACTGACAGCTCTATCGTAAAGTTGGACATTTTTGGACAGTTTACAGTAACCTAAAAGATTCATCTTGGATCAAAAATGGAATTAAATCGTGAACATTTTCTTGCGATTATTTTTTACAACTTTCAACGTAGATTAACTCAGCAACAGTGCATGGATGAACTTAATTCAATTTTTGGCAATGGAACTCCATCAAGGACCAGTGTTTATCGATGGTATGGTGAAATCAATCGTGGTCGTAGTTCACCCAAGACGAATTTCGTGAAAGTCGTCCAAAATCAGTTGTTGTTCCAAGAAGCATTAATGCTGTGCGCCAACTGATATTGCAAGATCGTCATGTGACCTATCGTGAGATTGGGACAACCTTAGGCATTGGTGGGACCAGCATACATTCAATATTGCATAAACATTTGACTGCCAGAAAAATTTGTTCCCGTTTGATCTCACACAATTTGTCAATCGCTCAAAAAAAGGTTAGTGTCGATTGGTCGAAGGAAATGCTCAAAAAAATACGATCACGGTGCTTCGAAACACGTCTATGACATCGTGACAGGTGAGGAATCGTGGATATAAGCGTATGAGCCAGAAAGTAAACAGCAACAAAAGTTGTTCACGCACGAAGCACTTCCAAGCAAATGGTTGCCTGTTTTTTAAAAAAACTGGACATGTCGCAACCGTACCACTAGAACAACGCAGAACAGTCAATTCTGAGTGGTACACAACCATTTGTTTGTCAGTTGTCTTCCAAGAAATCAGGAAAACCAACCGCCGAAGACGGATCACTCTTCACTACGACAATGCGAGCTCTCACACATCGACTCAAACGTCTGCATTTTTGAGCACCCAAAACATCATTTTGATGAGTCATCAGCCGTATAGTCCTGACTTGGCATCGATTGACTTTTTTTGATTCCCGCGCGTAAAAAACAAACTGAGAGGTTTACCCCAACTGTCGAGAGATCCAACGAGTGCCTTATCAAGACGTTTATCTCCAAATCAAAGGGCTCATATGCGACAGATGGAGGCAAAGGTGGCAATCCCTATATAATAATAAACTCAGAGCCATTAATCCGAATCTAGTCACTCAAAATTACCGAGCTCTCACCCGCAGACAGCAAGTTTTACTTACACGCCTGAGAATTGGACATACGAAATTTACCCATCTACATCTCCTAAAGCATGAAGAGCCTCGCATTTGTGATACCTGCAGTGTGACGATGAGTGTAGAACATTTCATCTCTGATTGCCCAGCTTTCAATGAAGAAAGACAATTTTTCGGATTACCAAGCGACCTCACCAATGCATTGGATGTTACGAACTTTACTTCCCTTTATAGTTTTTTGGAAAATGTTGGCATCTCTAACAAAATTTAATGTACCTACTGTAACCGCTAATAACCCTAGAGGTTGATGCGGTGCTTTTCCTTTTAAATAAAAAAAAAACTGAGAGGTCAACGTTTTTCGACACCTGAAGAAGCGGTTGCTGCGTTCAGAATGCATGTTTTGGAGATACCTCCTCAATCAGAGTGGCAAAAGTGCTTCGACAATTGGTTCAAACGCATACAAAAGTGTATAGATCTTCATGGGAAATATTTTGTAAAACAATAAAGGGATTTTCGATTATCAATACTTGTTTTTGTTCTCTAATCCCGAAATATAAAAGGCAACCCTCGTAGTGACATTTTTTTAATGTACAAAATTTTCTCAGTGGGATATTTTTTCTTAGAAGTCATTGTCAGTTAGTTAGTGTCCAATACCAAACATATATTGATATCACTTAGATGAAAATTTACTTACCCTGATCTGTATCGGGATCAGTATGATAATGGTAACCTTGCGTAACACCCTCGTGTGAATGTGCTCTACCTAACCTATGCAATCGCGCCATTTGAGCTGCAACGCTGTAAGCAGGTGGTTGTCTTCTACCGGGACCTGAGAAACAATAGGAGACTATAGAAAATTTATGTTGATATTTCTTCATTCCATTCAAAGACCATTTGGAACAGCTCTCTGTTATATTGTACTTCTATTTTTTTTAGTTATTACGTTTCCAGGAATCTAACCAACCACCATTTAATATGAAATAATAAGAACATTTTCGATTTATTATGCAAACTGCATACAACATTATGAATTAATGAGTATTTCTTGATACAAAATCATGTTGAATAGAACTAGCCGATACTTGATGAAAATCCACATTAAAAAACTAATTAATACAGTTTAATTGTTTTACAAAAACCTCGACCCCTGTTTCGCTATAAAATAGCTTTCTCGAGCATAAACTGCTTGTGTTTATGCTTGAGAAAGCTATTGTATAGCGAAACACGTGTCGCGGATTTTGTAAAACCCTTTATAATGAAAAGCATACAATAAACTCTATTAATTCGTTTTTTTTTTACAAAATCATGTGATCAGACGGAAGTGCTCTCAAATGCATTTCTAAGTACAGGCAAACTAATTCAAAACTAGAAAAACTGTATTTGCTATTGAATGGATAATTTAACAAAAAAAAACAGTATTTTCTAATGAAACACACAGTGTAAACTCATATTAAAAGAATAGTGTCTACTAAAAGATAGACTCGGTTATTTGATAGAAACAAGACATTTTCGATAATAAGACCAGATTCTGAAGTTACAGGAATGTCATAAGAATTTGTTTAATTGAAAATTTTAACTTTCAATTAATATTTTTTTTGAAATTGAAAAGAATTAAATTAAAATTCAATGAAAAAAAGTTTTTTGATTATTTAACTATTAGATATTTTATTTCTTTCTGATAAACAATGGAATTTATTTATGAAGCAGTGTTAATTGATTGAATGTCACTATGAATTTTTCACTGTCAAAAGTTACAAGCTCAACAAATGGAAAATAAAATACCATTATTATTGGGTTATTTCAAAAGTTTTGTCATGTGTTTGATCCAAAGCATTGTCGAAACAGCCTTAAAAATTAACCAGGTATTTGGCAATGATAGTCTCAATGAATGCACTGTTCGACATCGGTTTACGAAATTTCGTTCTGGAGATTTTAGCTTAGAAGATGAGCCCCGAAATGGTCGATCTACAGTACTCCAACACGAGGATTTGAGAAACCTAGTGGAGACTGACCCATCACAAACGATGCGTCAGATGGCGGAAAAACTGAGCGTCAACTTCTATGTGGTTTTTGATGGTTCAAAATATATTGTCACATTTCTAGGTCTGTTCTTTGCTTTTGCGCAACCAAAACAATCCTTTCTTGGATCGAATCGTCACGTATGATGAAAAGTGAATCCTCTATGCCCAAAGGCAAAAACCCACCAAAAAGAGTCCTTGGTTACTGTATGGGGGTCAGAGGCTATTAATTTCTACAACCAGCCCAACCATCACAGCAGAATCATATTGTAAGGAAATCGACGAAATGTACCGAAAATTGCGTCAGTAACACTGGTCAATAGAAAAGGACCGGTCCTGCTGCACACAACAACAACGTCCGCACGATTCACAAATCACCGTCCAAAAAATTTTACGAATTCAGCATCGAAGTTCTGATTCACCCACCGTACTCCCCAGACCTCTGGCCAACCGACTACCATCGTCTCAAAAACTTTGATAACTTTGTCACCGGTAGAACTTTTACCAATCGAGACCAGGCAAAGCCGGTCTTCGTCAACTTCATCGAATCCCAAGCACAACATTTTTATGCTGACGTAATTTATCGACATTTGATTCATATGGCGCTTATTTCGAATAAGTTGAATGAGTATTCATTGAGATTCTACAGTTCAAAGTAAAACGGACAAAACTTTTGAAACAACCTAATTACAATATTAATTACTATAACACAGATTTTGTACAATACAAAAATCCAGTTATAAACACAAATTCAATGAACGATTAGAGTGTGGATGAAATTTCATTGAATGAGAATATGATTGAAATGATAATGGAAAATGAGGATTACTGATAACACAGGTCTGCATAAAAACTTAAAAAAATTGTTTCGATTTCGTTAACTGATCTTTATATAGTTTTTTGCACTGATTTCAAAAATGACATTTGTTTTTATCTATCACGTAAGGTTTGCTTACAAAATAAGGATGAAATAATTGAAAAGTACAAAAAAACGAGGAATTGTGGATTTATTTTTATTGTTTTAACATGAAGTAAAAGCAAAAAATACAATGCTAAACTAAGCATAATAGTGATACATAAGTGTTTTAGATAGACCAGGAAACTTTTCAGAAAGATACTTTAAACAATCCCCTTCTTTGTCTAATGCACAAACTGTTTCATTAGCTCCAATTTGATATGGAATGGTGGAAGTAAGATTTTTTTAGGATACACTAAACTTTGTTTTTCAACATTGACATAGTGTTGTTTCCTGTCATGGCTATCCCATTCACATAGGAAACATGGAAACTTAGTGTAACCACTTTGTTGACCTAGTAACATTAAAACAACTTTCAAGTCTCCATAAATGGTCCACTTATGATCAGAGTAGCTGAGCTTATTAAGAACAAATTCAAGATTTTCGTAGCATTCTTTTAAATGAAGTGTCCAACAGGCACAGAAGTATATTGGTTCCCATTGTGAAGAAGTACAGCTTTCAAACTTCTTTTTGATGAATCGATGAAAAGTCTCCATTTCTCTGGTTCATATGTTATGTTGAACATTTCCATAATGTCAGGTACATTGTTGCAGAAAACAGGTCTTATACTAGATCGTTCAAGTCTGATTGAGAGAAAAGTTCAGGGTCATTAGTACCTGAATCGTAGCTGTCATCACTGTCGCTACTGCTACTATGTGTTTTTGCGGCTAAATCGTCTAAAATGTTGTCCAAAAGGCATCTGGAGGTGAAGGAATAGGCAAGTTAGGTCCATGAGGAACAGCTGAACGTATGTTGGTGTGGTATAAAATATCCTTTCTGTTTTTTAAATTGAAACCTTGCACTGAACAAAAACAAAAATAACAGCCCCCATAATTCAGACTCAATTTACCGCTTATATAGGCTATTTAATACAGAAATATCGAACCCATAACGAACCTAAAAACCCATTTATTAGGAAAATTTCAGATGAAATTTGTGACTTACCTATAGATGATAGAATTTTTTTACTATTTTTTCCGTAATCTACACACAAAATACTGTTAAAATCACTAGTTAAATATCCTACAATTTTTTCATCGCAGACCTGTGATAATCAAAAACAAATTAGTTTTGTAAAAATTATTAGTGAATTTTACTAATAATTAGTTTTCCAATAAATTTACTCAAGTGTTATCTATCTGATATATTCTCTATAAAAATTATGATGAATTTTTCATAACACTTCGTTTCTAGATCTAATTTATCTTATGCAATAATGTCACATTGTTTATACCAGAAGTAATTATTGGAAAAAATCCATGAATTAATGACATAAAAAGGCGAATATATGTAATTCATATGCAAATTATATTGATGTAACTACCATCAATATAATTTGTAATACGTGTGATATATAGCAAATAATTTTATGAGATATGAAATACAGCAGAATGTATTGATGTTAATGATACCAATGAAAAACAGGCAACAAACACCACCAATCGGAAAACTGAAGCAATCTACAGTGCCAACAACAAAATACTTTCTACTGAACTTACCACTGGCATTACGCAAAGCATGGGGTAAAGGGGGTAAAACGGCCACAGCTTGAGGGCAAGGAGGCATAGCACCAGTACCATTGGAAAACCAGCCTAGCACCAATGACAGACTAATGTAACACCATAATAGACAAACAAGACATAGGCAAAATTCAACAACCATACACAAACGATACATTCTCACTCTTTCAATCTAATGGAACCCCCAAAAGCAGGTCATAAAAAGCAGATTCCCAGTTGAATAATAAGTTTATTGTGATCGTCAAACCAAATTTTATATGTATCAGCTTTCAAATGATTATTTAAACATGATTTATCTAATTCAAGGCAATTCTCCAGTTTTCTTTTGCGATGAGTAGATTTGAAGTTACTAAATTACTTTATGAAAATAAGGGACTCGCGCTAACAAGTTATTCAATAAACATACTCAATGCAAAAGAAAAAGTTCAAATACCAAAATCAACATTTTCGAGTATACGAAAGTGATTAAGCTTTCGGTAATTGACTACAGCATTCTTCACAATTAATCTGAGAAACAAGCAGAATCACACCAGGCGAAATACTTCTGTCCACGTCAACAATGTAGAGAAGAAAGAGTAGTATTACTTGATACGCCACATGGAAATGAGAAATTTTCCCGTTTGTATTTTATATTCATAACGAATGTTTGAGGTACAAAGTAAATAGGAAAAAGTGATTTTCGTATAATTCAATATTCACATGAAAGTAGTTGTTTAGAGAGGGCTTTTTCTTCCAGTTTGTATATGAAACTAACTTCTATCATAATCCACAGATCTTTGTATAGAGTTACGTTTTTGAGATTGATTGATTCCTTCCTCCTTTTGGAAGATTCCCATTTTTTTGTATAAAGATTGAGAAGTAGAAAGTTTTAACTATTCAACCTGATGGCAGATTTGTTTTCAAATTACATACATGACTATTGTATGTCAGCTTTTTGAGTTATGTTAAACGATTCAGACAAATATTTCGTTAAGGAGTGATCTCACCGGAAAACTGTTGAAAATTTGTTTTTCCGTTAACCCCCTATGTCGCTCCCTATGAATGACAACCCTCAAAAGCCTGAACTCGTGCGAACTAAGGATTAACGAGATCTTATCGTTCAAAGTGCGATTCCTAGCACAACTAAATTCATGAATATTGCTTACAAAAAATAGTTGAAGAGAAAAAACCTGCCTGTTGAAAGAGGTTGATGTTATCAAAATTTGTCTATCTTTATTATTAAAGTATTAATTTTCATCGTCAGAAAGATTTTTTTTAGATACATTTTTGAAGGGATTCAAGGTTGAATTAGTAGGTACGCTTTGTCACTTTCAAATGAGATCAGCTGTTCCATTTTATAACGGATCTGATATTTGATGGAAATCTGTAATGAAAAAAACATTTCATTGTGGGACTTTTACATTTATAAATACAAGTTTCTAATCAATTGAATTGTTTCTTCAGTATGGAATTCATATTGGAACATAATAAATAACTATGAACTTGTACAAAATGATTTTGATTTTTTCGCCAGATGAAAGTTATCGGCCTACAAAAATCTCAACAAAACAATTACTTCTACCCAAAAAATGTATTTAAAAAATTTTTCTTGCTCGTGAAGGAAACAAAGCAGGTTTCTTAGAATTCGAGATATCACATGTACCAGTTTGACATTATCACCCCATCGACAAACAACAATTTCTACCGAACAGGCGAACGCTTGCATACAAGGAACCCTATGAAAATAAAAACAAAGGGAATAGCAAGAAAAGAGTGTAACTACATACCTGGTATAGGTGGTGGGTGTCTGGGCGGGCTCGGACACCTCGGTTGGTAGGAGTGACAATCGTTTGAGCTGGTGGTCACCTGACTAATGGTGCTGTGACCCGAGTCTGAGGAAGTGACCGAACCTGCGTATAAACATGCCACCTTTCATGAACGTGCTATAGACAGATATAGTATGCTTGGTGAGTTATTGTGGGGTTGCATATAAATTCTGGTGAATCAATAAGTGGCAGTGGTAACACGAGTTCAGCTTTAGTTTCGATATTAAGTTCTCAATTCTTCGCTGGTGATGATGATATAACAATCTGTTTTTCAGTCATCCACTTGTCGCCTTTCATGAACAACTACCTCAGAAGTTGAAACTTTTGTGAACTGAAGATTAACGAGGTTTCACCTTTTAACGTGCTATTCCTAACGAGTTCAACTCAAGAAATGTTCGATACTTATTGTGAAACCGATTTTCGAACTAATAATGATAGTTATTAAAATTTAGAAAAAAATAAAATCATACATTGCTTCAACTGTAATGTAAAAATAAATAATCTAGTCGATAAGTGACTAAACACTTGTTTCGAGAAAATATATAGTAGAATTAAGTTCAGTTAGCACATAGTTGAAAGAAATATTTCAAACAGTATATACTGAAGATGAGACTAAATATCATTTTAAGTTACATATACTTATCAAAAGTTCATAACTAATAAACATTTCAAAATGATTTCAATAACGATAGAGATTAGTTAATGGATATTTGCAACTCCGTCAATAATTTGTGCGTCCCAAATGAGATAACAAAGTAATGGAAATTAATAAACGTGGCTACTGCTCCCAACAACCTAACCTTTCAATGAAGAATCAATTTTATTTATGAAATTTATGAAACCTGAGGAGTAGACTGATTGAGACCCCGGCGTCAAGTTTCAAAACCCTTAAAACATGTCACTACCTGAAGAGTAGGCATATTAAGACTTCACAGTAGACCTCAGGTAGATGAACTTCAAACTGAAGTCATTCTTGTCGATTCTTGTTCATTTATATGTTAAGGTAGGCTGTAATTGTGACGTAGAATATCCTGATTCGTCGGCGTGGTATATGAAGGGTGTGATGTGTCACTTTCGACTGGAGGCACATTGATTCACATTGTTAGGTTAGGTTAACTTAACCTAACCTAGGTTAACCTAACCTAACCAAGGAACAATGTGAATCAATGTGCATCCAAGTTGTTCTTGCTGGTGTGTGAAACGTTTGAATATTCTGAAGATACAAAATCAATTCTAACTAGTCTGCCTGCAGTTAATTAAGTAGTATGTACCACTTGCAGGCACATGCAGAAATCAATTACAGCTTTTCACATGTAGGTAGTTACTTGCGACGAATATTCCAAATGGAAGACGTTGCTCAGGCGCCTGATGATTTTATTTCAGCTTTCTGCGCGACATTAGTTGGGTTAGCTGTTGTTTTTCCGTCGGGTACCTACAAAATCGAAGGTCTCACGTGAGAGACAAGGGTTCGGTACTTTCACCAGAACTTGGGCATTTCATATGCACCTCTCCAAAATATGTTTATTGTATAATATAGTTTCCCAAGAGCATTCTTGGGAAACTTGAAAAAGTACATGTGAATATTGAAGAACCAGAATTTATATGTCTATCACAGAACAAAGGTAAACGTGCCATCAGGGTTAAAAAATGCAGGCATAGATCCAACATGTTATACAAGAGTTAACTTGGTACTATAATTTTTGGCTGAAAAATTCCAAAAAAAATGAAATTGAGAAGGATGCGGCTTTGGGTCAATTATAGAAAATTGATGATGATCCTAACCTGTTGTTTATGGCCTATTGATACTTTTATACTGATTATGCTCATTCATCTGTGTTTACCCTTTATACACATTTACAAAGCTTATGTATTAGTTTGAAATAAATCGCAATGTTACTGTTGAATTATTTCGTTGTTAAAGTAAGCTGCAAACATCAGAAATGTTGAGAACACTAGACACGATAAACTTACCTGATGTAACGGTTTTCCTCAGTGGCAAGTTACTCAGTGATGTAACACTACTGCTTTCTGCTGAAAGTGCGACTGATGGAAGAGGGGTGGGGGTATCAGAATGAGATCTCTCATGCATCGCTCTACCACCTGCACCTGAACTACTCGAGCTGTGGGATCCGTAACTGGAATAACTTCCTATTGGCCAAAATTTAAAATAAAATCAATATTTTTGGGTACTGCCGATAAATTATAAAGTGCAAAACAGTACTGCTAAAAAACTGCTTCAGCACATTTGAAGTTTTTTTCTCAGGAAATATGAAATGTATAATATTTCTCAACGTTTCTTCATTCTCAGTTGAATATCTGATGAATTTTCAGACGCACGAAACGCAAAAGTAGTTCCGATTTTGGTACTCAATTTTTCTCTAGCAAAACATGTCTCAATCACTCAATGTTTCCTCGCCAAAGTTCAATTTTTCTCTGGTGTATTATTGGACTTGGTTTACAATGTCAGTTTAGTAAATTTTTCTCTTACTGAGCTTACGTAATACTTACTTACGTAAGATTATTTCTTGCTTTTTGAACCAAACTTTTCATTCTGCTACAATTTTCAGTTTTTATTATACTTTAAATTATTGTTGATGAATCTCTCAGCTTTTCAGTGATAACTAATAGATTTGTAGGGTGATGTGCATTTTAACCATTCAGGGATGAAAAATGCTGTGTAATTATGATATTGACAAAGACTGACGGATAAAACTGATCACGTATTTATGAAATTAAATCACGGTAAATGAGCAGTGTTATAAAGAAAACAGCTGAAAAATGACGATATTTGCTGAAAGAAATTCGTTGATGGTTAATATCTATATAGGTTTCTCAAAAAAAAGTACTGTAATGAATCTGGAGCCGTCCCTGACCGATATCTCAGCCAGCGAATAAACACATGACATCACCGCGAAAGAATGTAGTCTGACCACTAGATAAATCTACAACGATCGTTACCGATATATAAGGCCTGCTTCCCGTCCAGAGATGGCAGTCAAATTCAGAAAGTGAATTGAGTGGTTAAATAAAGAATTGAAATAGTGAAAATAAATTAAGTGGTAAGTGTTGTAAATAAATTAGTTTGCGATAGTGAAATATTGTCAAAAATAAATTTTTTCAAGACAGTAAATTCTTTAATTCGTTATAGTACATTGAAATAGAGCACAAGTGAATATTTTATTTTCACAAATAAAACGAATTTCTTGACACAGACTATTTGTTGCTATTGAACATAGATCACTTCAAAATAAATATCTTATTTCAGTATAATAAAAAAGCATTTTTCAATTATATCTATTGAAAATACTTTTCTCAAAAAAAAACAAAAATACTGTTTCTTCTAGTGTGGGAAAAGTGTTTTATATAGTAATTTTCCATTAATACTTTCTTATTCAGGACAAATCATGGTTTGCTGGTTATACTTGTTAAGAGTATTAGTTTTAGAAATGCACTTACTTATGGCAATTGTAATTGTTATCAAAGATCAGTGTTTAAAAATATTTACCATACCTGTTCCCAGTAACATAGTGTAGATGTTCTAAATCTAGTGCTGACTGAGAAAAGTGAATAGACATTTTAATTGTCGTTAGAGAGGAGTTTGCTGTTGGACAACTAAACTATCAGGAAAAAAAAGCTTTTTAGTGTTCTATTTCTCTATGATTCCACAAAAAATGTGGGAAACTCAAGGAAAGGAAGAAATAATATAAATGAATAAAAACTATTTATAAAAATACACAGAAGTTTCTTTGGGATACAAACTGAAAGGGAAAACCTTTCGAAACAACTACTTCCACGTGAAAAAGTCCCAAAACTTTGAAGTACACCATTGGAGATGATAATGTTCCATGTAAGTGACAATTTATATCAATATTTTTTCATATATGGAATGGTGTAGCGTTCCTATGTTTGGAGTACAGTTTATATGTGATATACATATCTTTAAAAAGTTTTCATTAGAGTTATTTTCTTTCTTCCTTTCTTTGGAAGCTTTATGATAAGAAAGAAGAAAGCCAAGAAGCCTTTTTTCCCAAGAATCTCATATCTTCTAAAAATATTCTGTTTTCAATTTGATGTTATAATTTCCGATGAGTTAATCGATTGCTGAAGCAGTTTGAAAAACAAGAGTACATACACTGAAAATAGCAACTTCATATTAATTTCTAAGTATGTAAAGCTCTCTATAACATGAACTCATAAAAAAACCATGAACAAGGCCACTACTTCAACATCAAAGCTTGAATTTTCTACCAAAATATAAAATGCAAGACAGTATGGAATATTTTGTTTGAAAATTTGAAAAATAAAATAATTGGCATCAGAAGTTTTACCCTTTTCTTTGGTTAAAATATTTGTTCGTGGGACATCAGTGAATATTTGTGAAACATTGCTCACAATAATGAAATAACTATTACTCTGAATCAAGAAACATTTAAGTTTTGAAATGAAACGTTATAAAAAAAACATATTTTTCATAAATATGCATTGATGTTATAACTATAAAAAACATATTATTTCACAATACTTTTGTGAAGTGAAAAAATACTACCAACATAATAACATTACGATCAAATGGGAAACGAGTCTGACTGAGAGATATCTCAAAAAATTTGTGTGGCAATATTCCCCACTCTCCGTAAAAATTTCCAAAATAAAACATCTGTCTGTCTTCAATAAATTAGATATTTACTGGTGATGGCAGATATTTAGAATAAAATTTGAAATGGTATGACTGTCAATTCATCTCAATTGAATAATACAGGTAATTGTTACGAAAGACTATTGCCAGGGAAATGATTTTATTTCTCAAGAATTTATCCATTTAATTTTCTACAAAATGAAAATGTGCCATCAATAGATTTATCCTAAATGATCAGTTTATTAAGCAAATTTTTTATCCTGAGGGGGTGACTATTAGTTGATGAACATTTTTTCAATAACCATCATTCAGATTAGATAGGTGTAAACACTCGTTGAATTTTATAAACAGTGGGAATCAAATGGTAAGAACAACAGGACTTTCAGAAAAAAAAGGGGAAATTTTGTGTGGTGTTCCACAAGGATCAGTGTATTATTATTATATGTCAATGATATTGCAAATTTGAGAATTTTTGTAAATTTCACTCTTTTCGCTGATGACACGACGATATTGTGGAACAACAAAAACTCAAATGATTTACACATACAATATCTATCTACATACAATATCTACTGATATGAAAAAAAATCAAGGAGTGGTGTGATGCTAATTTGCTATCCTTCAATATCACTAAAACAAACATTTTATCATTGAGATGTGCTCTTGATGATTTGTCGTTTGGTGATAACTTAGTCAAGAATGAGACTCAATCTAAATTTCTAGGTATTCACACTGACAACAAGCTCAATTTATTGAGCACATTAAACAACTTAAAAGTAAAATTTGTTCTGGATGTTATGCAGTGAGAGTAACTTCATTAAATTTGGGAATCAAAACTGCCAGAACGGTATATTACGCTCTAGTTGAATCTCACCTACGTTATGGAATACCGTTTTGGGAAGTATGCAATTCAGCAGCACTTCTGTCTGTATTAGTACTGCAGAAACGGGCTATCAGGTATATGTGTGAAATTAAACCTCGTGATTCATGCAGACACAAATTCGCTGAGCAAAAGATTTTAACAGTGATTGCTCTGTTCATTTTGGAAATGATTTGCCTCATTTACAAAAATATGCCCCTATTTGAGGCTTCATGCCATTCTTATAGCACCCATTCCACCGCATTGAAATTGCCAATTCCTTTAACAAATTTGGTCAGGAATTCTATTTATTACAATGGGGTCAAGATGTTTAATCACTNACTGTTATTAGTGATAAGCAAGGTAGTATTGTTTCTGTTTAGAAGATTCACATCATTCTATTAGTACACATTCCTTATTAAAGTCATGATCAGAAATTAACACGGATATTTAGTTTTTAATTGGCTCACCGAACTTGGGTATAGGTTTTCGTTCATCACTGGCACTGCTAGTGCTACTTGTAGTGGAAGGGGCGGGGGACGAATGCCTCTTAGGTCTCTGAGATCCAGGTCCTGAAGATCCTCCTGTGGCAGGACCCTCACATTCGAGTGACATTTCGTGCAATTTCGCTTCATCAGTCTCTACCTGCAAGTTGTTTAGATAGGCCTTTACCCGTCGCACCATTTGAGACTCTTCAAACATCTTTTTCGGATTGGGTGCGGCAGCCGGTTTCTTTCGTCGTTTTACGGTGGCTTGACCTACGGGAGAAGCATGCTAGGTTTAGGAAAATTTGGAAAGTTGTCGGAGTCTCATATCAAATTTTGAACCATCCCTTCATCTCAATCTTTTTTTCATTAATTTTTTAAGCATTACCGGCTCCCGAAACTGTTTGATCTTCCTCTTGAATATGATCACTTGGTTTTCTGATTGATTCGGCCGTTACTTGATGAAGATCCATAGTAATTTCAAAAATTACACCTCACGATNTTTTACATATTCACTTATTTTATTTTTCAATCTATATAAAAGATGAATTTTCGTAGCTATTTTCCCCTGAATCTAACTACAGTGCGCATTAAGGTTCAATTCTTGATCTAATACCACTCCCAGATATTTAAAAGTTGTTACCCTTTCAATGATGACATTATCAATATAAAGATTCAATGACAGCTGTTCATCTTGCAGTTGTCTCAAACGATATTTGCTAACTATTAACATGCATTTTGTTTTATTAACATTTAACTTGAGGCCGTTGTCATATAACCACTCATTTATATTCAATAGTTCATCATTCAAACATTCTGAGATTTCATTAGTTGTCCCAGAACAGTACAACATAGTGTCGTCGGCAAACAGTTTTATCTTACACCTTTTAACACGTATGTACAACAAGAATAGCAATGGACCCAATAATGACCCTTGAGGGACTCCAGAAAATACATTTTAAGTACTGGATGTCACTTGATTATTATTATTGAACTTGTTTTCTTAAAAACCGAGAAAGAATTATTATTGATGTAGATGTGAAGTAATATGCTTCAGGTGATCATAATTGAACAGGTGCCTTAGGTAGAGGTTTAGGTAATTTTTTCTAGGTAGTCTCAATTATGGTTACCTGTAGTATATAAATATTAATGTAAGAACCGTGTTAGGAATCACACGTTGAAAGGTAAGACCTCGTTAGTCCTTAGCTCGCACAAGTTTCTCAACTTTTGAGAGTTGTCGTTCCAATGGGGCGACACCTGATTAACGGAAAAACAGATTTTTAATGTAAGAACAACTTGAAGAATTCAAATCACTTGTGAAAGCTACTGTGCTACGTGAAATATGTTGTGATATATTTCAAATAAAGTTGGTGATCAAAACACGTGTCGAGGTGTTAAAATAACGGTTTGGTGACCGGGAAAAAACTCCAGTGTTATTCTACACATTGATGCTGTTCAATTTTTTCTAAATTTTATTTATTTTCCTCTCTTTAGCTTATTACTATATGATGTCGTTGAGCGATTTTTGGCAATTTTTCTCTACGAATTCAAATTGAACTAAATCTATGATTGATAAATATTTTTTGGGAGAAATGAAAATTCACCTTACTTTCTTTCAGCAGAAAATTATAATAGTTATCTTCCTAACTTTGTCAGCAAGAATTTACTGTTCTTTAGACAGTCTATCTATCTAGTTCAGTATACTGTTTTGAAGTGGTTGAAACCAGTTATTACCTGAATGTGACTGTGGATAATAACAATTGAAACGTCATGAAGTAACTTGGTTTAAAACCTTTCCCTTATTATTTTGCATATTTCTCGTTCATTTACCTTGATAATTTTATTTTACTGTATTTCTATTTATAATCGACATTGCTTGACAAATAAGAGAGATGTTTGTCTTACCTTGAGCATGGTATTGCGAAGACGCTGTTGTGAGTTGATTGAGAACCACCATGGCATTACTGGTAGGCTGGCCACCCAGTTTGAGCATAGTAAGTAGGTCATAGGGGCTGCTGCACATATTTCCGAGAGACCTGACCTCTTTTGCAATCATACGCAACTTCTCAAAGTTAATTAGGCCTTCAACTTTTGAATCGTTGGCAAGATGTATGAAAGTCAAATCTTTCTTAACTACAGGATAAAAAGGTATCTGAAAGTCAAAGACAATTAATATTGTGATGCAACAAATTTAATTTGAAATGAGCATTCACAGTCAACATTGAAGGAGACGGAAATGAAATAGGTTCAACAATCAAGAAATATTGTAAATTCATCATATCGATATGTGACTGGAGTAAGAATTGAGTGAAAGGGTAAACAATGCATACTGAGGTTGTGTTTATGTATAACTGGAAGATTAATGCAGAAAGAACGACACTTAGACTTACAGTATGGGTAAGTACCAGATAAGACTAAAAAGTAAAAAAAAACATGTCACACAACAAAATCAATTGAAAAATGAATAACTGTAAGAAGTGTTACCCAGAGGGAATTGAAAGAAAACTTTATAAACTAAAACGTTTTGTATTGTATTGACATGTGATTTCAATGATACAATCAGAGTCATTATTTTGTCAGACAGTAGCTACACAGAATTTTGAGATGTTTAAGATGATATTGCAGGTATGCCCACCGAATATATGGAAAAGTTTCATTCCTCATACGAGGAATTGGTTAGTTCTTTATTTACCAGATGGAGCGATAACAAAATTGTGTTTGTTTACAGTTTAGCTAGAGAAATGATATTCGAAAAGGAATTCCATTTTTACTTATGGAATATGATCAACTTTAGGTTGATGATGGCCACTACCTTGCACTGACGAGAGGCCAAATAGCCCAAAACTGGTTTGCAAGTATGCCCATTCCTATACTTGAAAATCGATTCCAGCAGTTGTACTGCCAACAGCATATGCAGCAAATACTTCTGTGAAGATTCCTGCACTGATGCCTGTTGGATATAATCCAACGCCTTTCCTGGTATTAGCCAGGAGAATAGTTGTTTTCTGATAGGCGTCAGTCCATTAACCTACAGTGTAGAAAAGTCGAGACTAGCCTGAACAAATTGTTCTTTTAGTTAATTTGATATTGCAGAAATACAATGAATACAACGAACCATTTAAAATGTGTTGCTGATTGGCTAAACCATTTTGGAAAAACTAAAAACTCATGAAACTTCTATTTCTTGGACTTTCGAAGATAATAAGGATGAATAACAAACTGAATTGAAGAATCAACAGGAATTAAAAAGAATTGTCTCAAATACAAACAATGTCTTGCTTTGAAATGAATCAACTTTTAGACTTTGATTGAAGGAAAGTTATCAGAATATTTTAGCACAGAGTAAATTAATTCAAAATGATTATTTCTTGAAATGGCTACTATAATTTTTGATCAGCATATTGTGAAAGTTTAAAATTGGGTGAAAAGATAGATAGTATTCTCTATAAATGACTTTTAAATTGAAACCGTGAATCATACCAGTCGTAAATCAATTAATATACTTACAATTGGGGGTTGAGTTTGTTCAGCACTGACCAACTGTCTGTACTTGCTCATATTTCTAGACGGATCCATGAGCTGCTGTAGCTCCGAAAAAACCCGGGTGTACTTTCCAGGCAACTTGTCCCAACTCTGCCTCAACCTCCAAACAGCTCCATGCCCTAAACCGCTTATGATGGCAAACATTGAATTGAAATTCTTGCATTCCTTGCATTGCCCTATAAAATTGTCGCTTGATAATACTAGTAATCAAAGAATATAAACTTTCAGGTTTTCACGCTTGACGTTTCGTTTGCTACTGCGGTAGAAATTATCAAAGGCAATGAGGAGAACTACAGTGTTGAGAACTACTTGAGAACTTCCATCGTTACCCCGTTGCCTTTGATAATGTTTACCGCAGTAGTAGACGAAACTTCAAGCATAAAACCGTGAAAATCACGTCCAAAAAAAACCGGAAAATAGCTTCGACACAATACTAATAATATTTATTCACCATGAATATGAATAACATACATATGTCAAGTCACAGATAAATGAATAAGGTCTGAAATATTATAACACATAATATGCATACATCATAATATGTCACATGAAAACAGCTATATGGGTTACAAACAAGCCGAAAAACTCATCAAAGTCAACAATCACAAATGAGTTTTTGTAAAAACTCACAGAGAATGAATACATTTTTATTTAAAAATATATAATTCTCAGGTGTACCGCAGGGAAGTATTTTAGGACCCTTGATGTTTTAATGTTTATTTTTGATTACCCCACTTTCTTATCACATTGTTTAGTACATCTATACGCAGATGATATACAGTTATATTTGTCTTCCCATAACATTGATACAGAAAGTTGCGTGGCCAAATGTTACTATTTCTATACGTTCATCTTTAATTTTTATATTTATGTTGTTTGTATTTATTTGATTATATTTGAATTTAGTAGTATGCATAATAAACGATATTATTATTATTATTTGAGGCTACTTCTAAATTCAACAAGTGTAGCACAATTTGTGATGTTTTTTGGCAACTTGAAAATTTGTATTACCATATATTGTGCACCATTGTAGGTTGATTGAAAGTTCTAATTGCTGGATACAATAAGGTTTTATATCTAGTTGAAAATGAATAGATACCACCCTACTTATGTTTGATGTTGCAGATGTAACAGGAGGCCTCTGTAATGTATAGGCAGGTTGAATGACCAGTGGTGAAAACAGCAGTTTTCATTGATACAATTATTATTAACAATATTTGTTTGGGTCATAAAAAGATTTTTGATGAATCAAGACGTATCCCATAGTAGAATGTCATACGTGGACTGTTTCGCGGGCTAAGTACATTCAACTAGTTTAGTTTGTTATAATCGTTTCAAACATATGTTCACAGTTTTAGCTGTTTAGCATGTTTAGTTCGTTGATGAGAGGCATAAAAGTTAGAAGTGTTCTGCGTATTCACCAGATTTGATCCCCTGCGACTTTTTCCTGTTTCCAAATTCATTGAGTTGTAAAAACGCTGGTATCTGAGGGTACAAAATGGAAATTGAAATATTTTTTTAAGAAAAATGAAAATTCACCTCATTTCTTGAGCTGCGGCGTATACCAAATCACAGGAAAGAATTTCGGCAAAATAGAGCTTTCCGCATAGGTACACCTAATTTTATATTCAGACACTAAGAACTTTCATTTTATGTTTCTGTATTTCATTGTCTTTCTTGAAAAAAAAGGACGTGTTCCGTAAGAAACAAAAAATGTTTGACTCATTATGAAGAAACGTTTCTGGAAATGAACTGAATAAACTACTTACTCGCTACTTTTATGAACTGCTTGATGATTTTCATTCTCCTTACAGGATTGTGTTCCGCACACACTTCTGACACCACCCAGAACATTTCCTTATTGACGAGAGCGGCGAACCGATCCAACATGGGAGTACCATATTTCGATTTCAATTCGAAGAGATCGTCGATGTACTCGGTAGGTTCAATTTGTCTAAATATACTGAAGTCCAGTAACGTCAACTGGATGGCCACCTCGACAGCGTTTAGCTGCAGAAAATGGACCGCACTCTCCCTCACTAATTCTGGAGCTAGGTCGTCAGGTACCAGAGTTTCGGTAACGCCATTTGTTTTCAGGTAATATCTACTACTCAGTCCTATTCTTTCTGCTAGGTTTTGGAGGTCGTCTTGCAATCGTTTTTGTTTTATAGTTTGCGTGTCAGTGACTGACACTTCACACAGGCTGAAGTTACTACTCGATTCCGTTATTCCGAATTCTTGTAACGCCAGCATTACTACTTCATGGGCGGTGGTTTCTTTGTGAACTAGAAGGTACTTATAACTTTGATCGGGTTTATACACCTAAAAAAAAATACCAATACGTTATTTACTCAATATAATCATGATTATAAATATTTGGGATGGAAATCTCTGTATATATAAAATTCTTATCGGACAGTGTTTCCAGTAAACTGGGTTCGAAATTTAGTCACAAGCTTCCGAATAGTTTCCTCAGCAAGCCGACGAAACTGCCCATAAATTGGAAGAAGTGCATGATGCACTTTCTTCAACTAGCATGAATTTTGATAAAAAAATTCAATAATTTGCAAGCGTTGTTCATTCGTAAGTCGATTCATGGATAAATTATAGACCAAACTGAACAAATTTGACAGTGACACAAGACATGATTCACGCGATCTGTCAAAAACAGTGTTGCCAAAAAGATACTAGCAAAAAAATCACTCGTTATGTTCGGTAGGTCTAAGAATAGGTTGTAATTTATTTTTAATACCTCTAAGTAATAGTGCTGCACACCAAACATTTTTTAAAACTTTTTGGATGAAATTTTTTATTCATCATTGATATTATTTATTGATCAAAGATCAGTTATTCTGGCGGGAATAACTGATCTTTGATCAGTTATTTCCGCCAGGCGTCTGCCGGTCTCCTGTCTCTCTCACACAATAAGCCCTCTTTCACTCCCTACACAGTTTTTGGCCACTATTATTGTTTATCCATCAAGCGTAGATAAAGTTTGCGAAGCCACCGAAGCTGTGAATCATCCAACAGGGTTTTTGAACTCATTGGATTTGCAAGGAAGGCCACCGCATAATTTACAACTGAAGGTTGTATCGCTCCGTAATTTGAATCAACCACGGCTGAGCAACGGCACACGATAAGTCATTGAAAAATTAATGAAAAACGAGCGTCAGCTCCCATGCGGTATTTGATTGTTTAAAACGCATTGGTTTAACATACTTATTACTATTACCCTTTTCTAATTAGTGTCCATTACCTTTAAAACATGTTCTGGGTAATCCGTGCATCTCAAATCATCATAGCAAATCGACATAAGGTCAGGGTTGCTCTGCGACTGATAAATATTTGTGGCCAATGTTGATGGCGGGTTGAAGCTGTCTACTTGATCCTGACTCATACCGACACTGAAAAAGTTAGAGGGAAGTTCAAACATGTCGTTTCTACTTCGCGAATATTACTCACTTGATTATATTTTTGGGCAAGATATTCATCTTCATCAGAGCCTTCTGTAACCTTCCGAGAGTCATGAAGCTTTGCTTTTTCCCCTCCTTGGCGGGGCTGTTGATAGTTATGGGTTGAGCAGACGGTGGATCGTGGCCTAAAATAATATTTCCATCGACGCTTGACAACCTCGCTCTAGGGTCAGGCGGTAATTTCGAAATATCCGATACTTTCCGACTCCTTGGCCGAGGTGAGTTATCGGGGGTGTTCAACATTTCCTTGAAATTCAACAGATTCGATTTGACGGTTATACTCAAGTGAGTAGTCCCACGTAAAATTTCTAACGCCCGAGCATGCGACATATGCTCAAAACTGTGATTGTTCACTTCAATGATTTGGTCGCCTCGTTTCAAACCAACGTCTTCGGCTTTGGATTTTTTTTCCACTTTGGAAATGAAAATACCAAAGTTTCGTTCGTATCCCCCGAGAATTGAGAAACTCAACGGTTCATCCCTGTGTGGTCTAGCCAGCACCACGTTCCGTATTCGAGCTTTAGCTGCACAAGCAATGTTCAACAACCGCAACTGCCCTACCATCTTCTCGTTTTCGAGACCTTGCTCGAACATTTCTAAAAATTCAATCATGTCCGGGTCTGTCTCGAAGTCGGTGAAATGATTGTTGACCCATAGTAGTACCACCCTGGTCACTCTGTCACGGATCTCCGTGTCTTTGAACCATTCCAGGAGCTGATTGGCTACGAGAAGCGGGCTCTGAATGAATACTCGATGCGTCAATAGGAAATCTTCGACGTAGGTGGGGTCAGTTAGGGAATTTTCCTCTATCAGCTGCTGCATCAAACGTTCTGAGGTGCCGCGTATCACCACATGCCCTCGCCTATTGCTGCTAGGTTCCATGTGGCCTCGGAGTTCGGTTACCATCACCAGTTTTCCATCCTCTTCGTGCCTGCGCGTGTTTTCTTCACCTTGATGCAGTATCCTATAGTAGTCTGATTGCGTAATGCAGACGAATTGACAATCATCACATTTGGTTACCATAACGCCCTTGTGGTAGAGTTTGTTCATCGTAGGTAGGATTCCAAAAGCGTCTCCCATGTAGAGTATTTGACTCTGCTCATCAGGTATAACCACTTCTACAGAACCGTTGACTAATACCGACCACGAATCTAGTTCTTCCCCGTCGTTCATAACGATCGTTCCGGACTTTTCAACAACCGCAAAGACCATTACAGCACAAAGCGCTCTTCGAACAGCCAGAGTCATATTCGTGAAAGCTTTCAAATGCTGGGTGAATTCTAACAGAGCTTCGATATCGTCTTCTGTGCGTTCCGAAGGCTCCTTTTCCAAGCAGTCTCTCACCCTGTCCCTAACTGTCAAACTCTGAAAGTAAAAATATCGCGGTTAATTGCAAAATTTCTCGCAAAACACGCAGAGGGAGACTTACATCCATACTTTCAGTCATATCGTCTTCTTCGTCACTATCTACCATACTTTCGACGAGTCCAGTGAGATCCAGCTCATCGCCGTCCAGTTCGGAATGGGTGGAGGCCATTGTGTCTGATCCGCTGTAAGCGGAACTAGTGTCTGATGAGTGCGACCCTCTGCTACATTTGTGGTAGAGGTTTTGTCTTGGCATATTCTGCGTGTACTACAAAAAAAGAGATTGAATGAATGAATGGAAGTTTATTGACTACCTTACATTACATAATGTTTGTAGTAAGTTCAAATAATATCTAAAAAGAATACAACACATAGAGAAACAAAATAAGATAAAATTTTAAAATATAGTACACTGCTACTAGCTATTGTAAAATGTCGCAGTGGCGAGTGCACTCCATAGAAATACACTAGCGATGTCGAAAATGCTGCATGAAATCACTGACAGAATAAAAACAATTAGTTAGTAAAAATTCTTTTAAGCGCTTCTTGAATTTATTGTTTGATAGGATTTTGTATTCCTGCGGTAACAGGTTGTAAAGATTATAATTTAGAGAGTTTTTCTGTGATTTGTTTAAGCGAAAACGATCAGTACGAATATTTCCTGCAGCTCTGGTATAATGATTATGTATATTGGATTGTTTGCGCAGACACATTCGATTTTTGTGGATCTCGAGCAGAACCGAGAAAATTAATAATGAAGGCAAAGGCAATATGCGTAATTGTGCAAAAAGGGGCTGGCAGTGATCACGAAAACTCACATTGGCAAGTATCCTGATTGCTTTTTTTTTAAGTCGGAAAATATCTACAGCACTAGAGGCGTTCCCCCATAGTACAATCCCATAAGTAATGACAGAGTGAAATAATGAAAAATATACATTTTTGAGTGTTGGAAAACTTGTAATTGGCTTCAGTTGACGGAGCAAAAAAATTGAGCTGGCTCTTTGAGAGTGGAGAGTTTGTCTCTTTTTTCCCTCAAAGAATCATCAAACCAATTTACTGGAGATTTCCTGACTTTTTCACGGCATTTTTTCAGAGGAAAAATATCAACGATCAGCTGTCTAAAGGTGTTTGTTATAAAATGAGATAAGTAGTTGACATCTCGATTAGCTTCAAAAATAGACCAGTCCATATTTAAGAGGGCTATATTTGAGAGGGCTATTACGAATTCAGAAGAAATTATAGAACTTATTACTGAAGATATTCTAACGAATTTCAAAATTTTATCGGTTCAACAGTTTGGAATTCGAGAAAAAATCGCCAAAAAAGTTTTGGAAAAATTATTTAACATTTTCGCTGGAAAGTCCGTAGGCTAGCATAGAACATTTTTTTGATAAAATTTGATTTTGTTAGTTAATAAAGTTGCCTTTAAGGCGATACAACGAGTTTAGTGATCGTACAATCATTCGTTACCATTTTTACAGTACGATTTGTGTTCAGCCTCAAAATAGGCCTCCATTTTCTCCGATGACTCCTTCATTGGTGATTTTTTCTCTAGCGAGCATACTTTTGAGTATTAGGTTAGGTTAGGTATAAAGTGAGTGGGTTTATTCGACCATCCACCGTAACCCGCAAGGGTTTATTGTGGCTCATACCTATTCACACTCGACTAAATAAACCCAGCTTCTTAACGAAGCCGATTAGTTTGTATGGTGAATGGTCTTTCAGGTCATATGGTAAGAGTACGGCTCTGCCGAACTCTAAAAACCTGATCCGGACCCCAGCGGGGCAGGCACAAAGTATATGCTCTGCTGTTTCATCATTTTCCAAACAGAGGCGACACACACTGTCTTCCCACAGTCCAAGTCTCTGCATATGATGATTCAAGTGATAGTGACCTTTAAGAAGGCCTGTTGGACATCGTAGTTCTTCTTGCCATCCAGGTGTTCAATCTTTGTTTGGCAAAGGCTAAAGCGATGGCAACGACAGGTTCTGGTCCGATGAAGCCGTTTGCAGCACCCTCCTTTGCAAGAGAGTCAGCAGCTTCATTACCTTCCAGGCCAGTATGGCCAGGAATTCAGACCAGAGACAATCTGTTAAGTTTTTCTATCGAGGAGAGTCGTTTTTGGCAATTCGCTACCAATTTAGGAGCTAAAAGCTTCCAACGCCGCTTGACTATCCGAGAATATTTTTAATGACTTGTGTGTGAGGTTGGATTTATACAATCTCTCCTACACAATTCAATAGCGTAAATTTCCGCTTGAAATACAGTCGCTTAGGTTCCTAGGCAGGTAGATATCTCTGTTCTGGGTCTGCGACTAAAAACACCTGCACTAGATCCGGAAGATGTTTTTGATCCATCTGTTCTTAATATTTCCTTCTCTCCAAGGATCCAGTCCTCTCTACTCGGGAATAGTATTACAGAATCATTGATTCGTTGTTGTTTTTGGTCGATTGTGAGCTCGAACGGCACCCAGTTTGAACAAAGCTTTCCTACCCAAAGCCTTTGATATCTTTAGAGCCTTAGCTATCCTGATCAACTTCACTTTATGACCATCCAAAATTATTTTGTGGATTTTCATTCATGTTTTCGTCGGTTACAACCTCTTTGGGTCCCCACTGCATGAATCGTCCTTGGTACTCATTTCACTTCGTTCAAACTCGGCAAACCACTTCCCAATGTTTGTTTTTCGTGGTGCAAAGTCCTAATAATGTTTATCAAGCCTAGCTTTGTTCTTTTTTAAGTATTTGAATAATTTTTTAAAGAATAAGGTTGAAATTATAAGTTTAAAATGCGTTGTTTTAGAGCTCTTTTATGAAAACTACTTGATTTTCGTCGGGAGGAACATTCCCCATTGTGCGACAGCTGTGAAATCTTTACACGTATTGTTTTAAAGGTTAGGATTAACTAAAAATGATATGGCTTTGATAGTAGTAACGCAATCTGTGCGTTAGTCTACGAAATTTTGAGCCCATCAAATATGATTAAAAAAGGCCTATAATTTGACCGAATATAAAGTAACGATATAGTGCATTACCAGAGCTATCACATATGGAGTTCCTCAAGGGTCCGTTTTTCATTCTGTACATGAATAGTTTACCTATTCAGGAAACGAATTAGGAAATATCGGCTTTGCAGATGACACAGTCATTTGGTACAGAGATAAGATATGGAAATAGAACTTAATTTTCGTAATGTTATCAACTGTCTGTAGTTAAAACAAACTTACTCTTATTTGAGGAAAGTAAGTTGTTTACTTTTCTGCTCATATTCACCGGGCTACCTATACTCGAAAAAATGTTGATATCGAAGCACTTTTTGGTATGTCCTTGAGCTTTCTCGGCAATTTATCTCCTTAATCGTCGCAAAATGCCGTCCTTTCATGAGTCTCCTCAATTCTGGGAACAGAAAAGAGTCGCAGGGGAGCAAGTCTGTTGAATACGGTGGCTGAGGCATGATTACGCCATTGTTTTTGGCAAAAAATTACGAACAAGCAATGACAAGTGAGCAGGTGAATTATTATGATGCAAAAGCCATAATACCGGGCATTTTCTTCGTATTGCTTCTCGTGAACATCAAGATAATTCTCCGTATTGAGCACACGACCATGGCTTTTGCATCACAATAACGCACCTGCTCACTCCTCATAGCTTGTTCGTAATCATGCTTCAGCCACCGTATTCGCCAGATTTGCTCCCCTGAGACTTTTTCCCGTTCCCAAGATTGAAGAGACCCAGGGAAGGACGGCGTTTTGCGACGATTGAAGAGATAAAAACGGAGAGCTCAAGCATATAAACTGCATATCAAAACAGCTTCGAGGATTGGTAAAACGGTTGCACAAGTGTCTTATATCTGAGGGGGACTACTCTTTTCACCTCATTTTTGAACATACCTCGTAAATGAATTGTATCATAACATTCAGAAGAAAAAGAAATATCCATTTATTTGTAATAAGTAAGTAATAATGTAATAATATGTAAGTAATATTTGAACGATTTGTTTATAATTCATCGTTGTTGTCTACCAAAATCTCATTTTGAAAAAATATATGGTATTTTCATAAATTTACTGAAAGAATATCCTAGGTTGTATGATAAAAACGTCACGTGTCAAAACGAATACGTATGCGTACTCGTATATTTGTTAATTATATTGCATGCATTGGAATTGGAATTCTTTGAAATGCAAATGAAATTTAAATTTAGTGTTTAATTTTTGCTGCATTTTTCCACTCTCACACAGTAACTTCGTACACTGGAATCGATTATATTATCTTTCGCAAAAAAGTAAACGGGAAACCCCAATACTGCATTTTAATTTCAAACGAATGGCATAGAAAGTTTAAAAAAACTTTTGCGAACTAACCAGTCAGAACGCCACTGATTAACAACAATACAAATGTCTTTTTATTCTAAAATATTAGTGTTTCCGTTTGAAATATCTTGTAAGTATATGTCAGCGTTAGTTTGTGTGATAAAATTACCAAGTTATGGAATATGATGATTCAATTCGTTATCTTCTGCCTCAACAGGATGAGAGATATAAAGGACGACAAACTATTTAATGTAGTTGGGAATTTAAATATATAATTAAATATGACTATTTCATTGAAAAATTATAAATACCATAATGCAAATTTCATACATTTCCATACATGTTATGGTTTTACGATAATAACCCCTCTATTAGTCTGTTGGAAATACAATCCATAGCAACAGTTTCAAGTATATTTATTGATAGGATTGTGTTCAATATCAAATTCAGGCTGTCGTGAGATTTGTCTCAATTGTATCGTGGAAAGTTATTTCTATTTAGGAAAAGCTAATTCTCATTTCATAACTTTGATGTGGTTTTACTTACTGCATCTTCGAACATTATGTTTATACTTCTATGTTGTGGGTGGTCCATTATAGGCGAGTTTTGTACCCTCCTGGTCTGTTCTATATCCGGATAGTCGATCTGCAACAATAAATATTATTTCACTGAGCATGAATGCAATACAGAAAACAGTACCTTTTTCTTTCGACATTTCTTGTGTAAAAATGGAAACACTTGCGAAAATCTATTGAGATTACTCATAACCACTGAATGACGACTGTTCGTCAATGACAGAGCTGTCGTTAGATAAAACCGATAAAGCTTTATCTATTCTAAGGGAACTGATGTACCTACTCGTAAATTTATTCAGCTTAGTAAACAGTCGTTTATGTACTAATGCAAATTTGATATCGCAGTGTTACTTACTCACGAGTATTCGGTAACCTTAAAGATGCTCCGAAACATAATTTCTTGTTTATTATCGTCAAATCAGTCATCTGAGACTAGCATTACAGATTATTTTCCAATGACGTACTTAATACACATAATAGATATGGAGAAGCAGAAAGCCAAACGCTCTTTTTTGGCTTCTATTAGAATTTTTGCAAAACATAGCTAATCTAAATATGAAGTAATATTAAAAAGAGAAAATATCCGATTCTGTATGTTTCACCTATAGAAAAATAGTATATTATATACCTAGGGTGAGAAGTGGGCTATTATTTACCGAGCATTTTTATATCCTGAGGCGCGTAGCGCCGAAATCAAAACGATCGTCAATCAAAACAATGGCAAAACTACATGAATTGAAATTGGAATTGCTCCCGCATCCACCATATTCGCCAGATTTGGTTCCCAGCGAGTACTGGCAGACCTCAAAAAAATGCTCATCGGTAAGAAATTTCGCTCGAATGGAGAGGTTATTGTTGAAACTGAGGCTCCTTGATATTGTTTGGACTTTCAACCTCCCACGTGTGAAAAAACTGAATAAATTAAAAAATCTAGACAATAAAGGACAAACCGAAGAGGTCACCCCAAGAAGTAACAGCATAATATGAACCGTATATATAATAAGTAAATTGTCGATTTATAAATTTCCAAAAAATATCATGCAATGTAACAAAGTGACATCACATTGTAACTTATGATGATATCTCGTGGACGTCAAATTTTCCTTCCGCGTTAAACCTTCTTTATAATATTGTTGTAAATCACGCCCGAAAGAAAATAACGCCGACCGCCACTGGTAGCCATAAATCAATGGTGATGTATCTGATATGCGATGATTCCCCGCCACTCGAGAAGCAGCGAGAATAATGCTACCGACTTCGACAGAACTTCGGCGAAATTTCTACTGCATTCGATTACGATATTTAAACGCTAGCTGCGAGCATATCGACACAGTCAAGTGGAAGCTACAGTGCGGTACGCGAAGTGATCTAATAAGGCGATATACATTTGAATAATAGTTAAATTTTTAGTTGATGTGTTTGTTGTATTTGAAGTAAAATAAAGTTAAGTTTCAGTGTAGTCAATTATTGGTGAACCCACGGGGAAAAACGTAACAATATTTTCTGTAAGCTAACAATAAGAAATGTACATATACCTGAGATTCTTCAGGCGACTTGCAATTCGGCCATGACAGTGAGTTACTTCTCCTCAATTGAATGTGCACTGGTAGGGTGTTCTTGAAAGTTGAGTTCCTCCTCAAAGCTATGCCGGCGTATGATACCCTTTTTTCGGGAGGTAATCTATCTCGATCGATCGCGGTTTTCAAAACGTGTTTCAACATATTTACTAGTTTTGTTCAATCCTGTATTGAAAACATTTCTATAAAATTATTTAAACTATTGGAAATTGAAATATTCGTACTGAATATATTAGACTGTTTCAAAAGTTATGCCCGATTTATTGTCATGTGTTTTGTAGCTCCATATATCAATAATATACTGATCGATAGAGAATTGACAGCATTGATGTTGATTTCTTGTCTCTTTTCAGCTTATTTACAAAATTTTAAGGTATAGGCTGTGCAGTTTTGCCACCTACAATTGTCATGTCCTACATTATTTTTACAACTCAACAATTTCATTTACCAAATGTACAATAATGTACATTTGGTAAACGTGAATAAATAATATTTATTGTGCTTACAAACAGATTAAAATAATCAACTCAGTCAAGTTATAAAAGTTCGTTACAATACCTTTTTGCGCGATTTTTCTTGACAAAATCATCGAGAATCTTATTCATTTTTTCTGACTCTATGCACAAAAGAGCTGAATCTTTTTATTTTTCTTGACTCAAGGTCGATCTCAGGTATTTTTTTAACCTTTTAAGACAAGAAAAGCTTCTCTCACCCGATCAATTCGTCGCGGAATGTGCAATGACAAGTGAGACAGGAGAGTTATCGGCAAAATTTGTTGCAGACTTCTATCTGTAAGACATCAAAAAACCGTCATACCAAAATCTTGTCGATTTCCATGATGTAGCAAAAAAAATCGTTACCCAAATTTGCCACTCCAAAAATCCGCCTCCTGGTGAATCCCCCACTAAATTGAACCGAAGCGCTGCCGAAACAGCCCAGAAAATCAACCAGGCATTTAGCGATGATAGTGTTGATGAACTCACTGTTCGACGTCGGTTTGCGAAATTTTGTTTCGGAGATTTTAGCCTCGAAGATGAGCTACGTAGTGGTCTACCTACAACTATCCAGGACAAGGATTTGAAGATCCTGGTGTAGACTGACCCATTACAAACGTTGCGTGGGAAGACGTCAGCTCCTCATGCTTTTTTGATGGTTCAAAACGTATTGGAAAGGCCAAATCTCGAAAAGTGGGTGCCCCACGAATCCTTTTTTTGATCGGATCATCACGTGTGATGAAAAGTGAATCTTCTACAACCAAAGACGTTCAGGATAATGGTTGCACTTCCCAAAGGCGAAAACGCATCAAAATAGACCATAGTATAGTGGTCAGCAACTGATGTGGTTTACTAGGTTTGCTCTGGTTCTACGAAATTCAGGTTCTAGGACGTCAGGATCATGCCCAGTTGATATAGAGCGTTCAGGTTTATTGAGGATAAGTTCGGATAGATGAATCCTCTGTTCTGGTTCCGACTGCGAAATGATCCTAAACTGTCTTGAACAGTCCCGAATCGTTGTTGCTCTCGAAGCTGAACTGTTGAGAACTGTTCCTATTGCTCATGGGCATTCATGTGGAAACTTGTTAGGGCTATTTGTTAGGATGATTTTTTGTTTATTTGATTTAAATAATTGATGATTGAGGTTAGATAACGTTTGAACTGACTACAAGGATACGCTACATAACAAAATGGACATGATCAACGGTATTGGTTTCGACAAATACCGGTAGTGGTTTCGACAAAATGCGTTCTGGTTTAACCAAGTGTCCGAGACTATTTCGGACTGTTTGAGATCTTTTGCTTGTACGCATCATGTCTTGCGCAGTTTCCGAACAGTTCCGGCGAATTAAGGATCGAAGTTCTATCTCACCCACCATACTTTCCAGACCTCCCGCCATCCGACTACCTTATATTCGAGCATTTCGATAATTTTTCCTTCACTAATCAGGACCAGGCAAAAACGACCATTGTCAACTTTGTCGATAATTAATCGTTGGCAAAACTGCACTGATTTGAATTTGAATTTGAACGGTATTTTCTCGTCTTCATTTCTTCATATATACGATAGTGGTCTCCACAAAATGCGTTCTGGTTTAACCAAGTGTCCGAGACTATTTCGGACTGTTTAAGATTTTTTGTTTGTACGCATCATGTCTTGCCCAGTTTTCAAAGAGTTTCAGGTGTTAGAACCAGAACAAACCTACTACAACATTCTGCAAAACCCTCATCATAGCAGATTGTTATTGTGAGGAAATCTACGAAATGAACCGAAAAATGCGTCCGGCACTGGTCAAAAGAAGAGGTCCGATCCTACCCCACGACAGTGCCCGTCCGCACGTTTCACAAATCACTGTCCAAAAAGTAAACGAATTAAGCATCGAAATTCTGTCTCACCCACCATACTTTCCAGACCTCTCGCCAACCGACTACCTTATGTTCGAGCATTTCGATAACTTTTCCTTCACTAATCAGGACCAGGCAAAAACGACCATTGTCAACTTTGTCGATAATTAATCGTTGGCAAAACTGCACTGATTTGAATGGCGCTTATTTTGAATAAACTGAATAAGTAGTGAATGGGCTACTGTAGTTCAAAGTAGACTTATAAAAATGGACAAAACTTTTGAAACGACCTGATAGCATCGATTTTTTTATGTCTTTTGATAATAAAATTTTTCACTTCAAATGAGCTCTGTACACACTGCAATATTCGCACTGATAACAGTTAATTACTCGAACAGTATGTTAACTGTACGCGTCGTATTTGTATGTTATATATTACCGAAAGTTTCTAAATTATTTTCCCACGGAAATACCACCTATTAGTTCTAGATAGCAGTAGATATTGGAAAGTCATTGTACGATATATAATTGAAAACCGTACAAATCATTTCAAAAGTATTTGAAATATTTATAGATGGTCAATTAATTTACAATATAATCATTCGAACATGAATTGTGGAGACTTTTTCATGGTTTCATAACAAACAATATATATGGAAAATTATGTGCCCTTTATTTTCATAATGGACATTATTTGAAGAATTATAAGCCACTGCTCAAATTTATCGAATTTTCCAGTTCTAGTCACAACTTGATTTGAAGTGAATACAACACAGGTATCACAAAAAACTTTTCTTTTTCCTTGTGTACAAATAAAAAACTTTCGAAACTTTTTGAAATTTTTGGATAACTACTTGACAGTGGCAGAAATAAAATTCTCATTCAGAATGCCAGTTTGAAAAATAATTTCAAAAAATTCCTATTTATTTTAATCTCTATAGAGAATTCAGAAAAAAGCGATTTCAGTATAATTCACAGTTTTGAATTTGAAGTAGTTGTCATGCATAGGAAATTATATCTTTCCCTTTTCCGTAAATTGTTAATGTCAATATTTTCAAATACTACAAAATGGCGGAACTTTTAATAATTGCCTGAGAACACTGACATTTAATTAAATAATATGGGATAATAAGCTTGAGGTCAAATCATAAGATGCTCGAAATGGTTGCCTTGAACTTCTTGACATGTGAACAGCCTATCCGATATTTCACGTCGAACATTTTCCACAGTATTATTCTCTGCCGTATATTCAATATTGAAGCAGGTTCAGTTTCGTACACCTTTTGCTTCAAATAGCCTCATGAAAAAGTCCAAAGGTGTCAAATCTGGCGAGTGAGCTGGCCATTCTGTAGGACCTCGACGGCCAATCCAATGATAGGAAAAAGTAGTATCCAAAAAGTTTCTTACTTGTCTGGAGTAAGGTGGTGGTGCTCCATTGTTATGGAGAATTATCGAGTCACTATTAGAGAAGTTGCTGAAGATGTCGGCATATCGATGGGCTCATGCCATGCAATTTTTTCGGAAAGCGTATGGCAGCGAAGTTCGTTCCAGAATTGATGAATTTTGACAAAAAAAAGTTGCAGGAATTGTTGAATGACGTCAAAGGCGATTCAGATTTGTTTAAAAAGGTCATAACTGGTGACGAATCATGGGTATATAGCTATGACATCGAAACCAAAGCCCAATCGTTCCAATGGAAGAACCCAGGAAAGCCAAGACTAAAAAAAACCACACCAAGTTCGATGAAATGTCAAAGTAAAGAACCTAACAAGTGGTTGCCAACACTGTAAAGATGAAAATTAGCAACTTTTTGAAAATACAGAAAAATTCATCTTGAGAGATCTGCTTAAATCTGTTTGATGAAGTGAGAGATCCTTCAATGATAACTAATTTGGAAAATTTTCCAAGACAGAGCTTCACCACAGATGAATCAATAGAAGAGGAGCCATTTAATGGCCACAACGACTACCATAGCAATATCTATATATTTTCCTAAAAACTTGTTTGAACTGAAATTAAAGATCAAGTATGTGTGTAGTAGTAATTGAACGATTTTTAAACGTCGCACAACCCTTCTTTTTATTCAAAATATTCAGCGTAGTTTCCAGGTGCACTTTCGAAAATATGTTTGACTAGTTTTTTTATATTTCTGAATTTTATGTAGGGGCTGGGCTGACTAAAATATTCTCAAAATCCATATGAGTTGCAATTGAAAACATATAACTCTGTCCTTCTCTTGATAATAAGTTCAAAACACTATATTTATCTTGAAAACAGCAATGATAAAGAAATAATGCGAAATGTACGATGGCAATGAAAGTATTGGCATTTCAACTCAATCACAAAGTAAATAATAATGAACAAAAGAAAGAACAGCTATTTGAAAATGAAGGTTTAGTTTACAACACACTGTACCGTTTTGATAAAAAATACAATTAGCTTCCACTAATTGTGATAAATAATATAGGTCGTGTTCTATAATTATCTAAAGAGGACGGAAACCCAAAAATAAACTTCAATTGATAAGAAAAATATTCTTTTAATGAAACATACCATGATTTTATGTAATATAGGTAAATTATACCCACTCTTGGGGGTGTTGAAATAGCATCCGATTGGAGCATTTATTGAATAGAAATTAGTCCAGAAAAATTCAAAATGATATGTTTCATTGTGGATGTTTGAATGTTTTCTACTCTTCTACTTTCTACTCTTTTTCGAATACGTGTGAAAAATCATTCCAATATGTAGTTATTTTACGAAATGTCTAGACAGGAACTTGAATAGATGAAGGAATAGATGAAGTTCAACTGATTTAGTTGAAATAGTAAAAGTATGAAGGTGAACAGGTATTTCCTATGGACAAAACTATTATGAAAGCAGGTAGAAACTAAATAACAAAAGAACCTTCCAAAGGTTTATTTTCAAAATTTTGTTATTGTAATGAGTTACGCTGTATGACTGTCAAGGATTTGCCGAAATTTCTGCTGGTAAATAAGCTCTACTTACTTACATTACTTGAAGCATTTCCAAATAACTATTTCTTTCTTTTTTGAATCTTTTTTTTTATATGTGTCAATTTCCTAATTGTTTGAATATAACTTGAAAGTACTGATTCACATTTGAAATTATACTGATAGCAAGTGTTATTCCTAAGAAAATGAAGCGTTTGTTAGGTTTCTAGTGACATTATACAGACAGGCTAGAATCTGGCTCACATTCAATACGTTTTTCATGATGATATGGCATACAGGGTCTTTTTTTAAGCCCAAAGTTTCACTCATTTGTAAAAAAGAAGACTTCATCGTTAACAATATTAAAACCTGCGGGAAACTAGTTCAGGAAATGTTGCGTAATATACCGTATAATCCAACTTTCATCTTCCTCTTTATTTTCTTTGCCCAACACCAATTTTCTCTGTGCATATTAGCATTCACATTATCCAAACACGTACGGCAAACAATTTAATCTCAGTGGAACAAACAGCGTGTACAAAGCACAACACGAGTCATTACGAAAACAGAACAATAACGCAATTCTTCTTGTAAAAATAAAAACCTTTCAGAATTTCCGATTAGCACACACCGATCCCATCGAGTTTCGAAAATAAATGAATCACTATTCGTAAAAAGGGGGTGAGTTAGCACAACACAAGATCAATTGTGGTAGATGTAAATTTCGCACGATTTTAAAGTGTACTAGTACTAACGTATCAATGTAGCAGAATCCGATTCACGACTAAAGTCGAACTTGTTGGATAAAAGTCTATATAAAGGAAGTTGCTTCCTGTTGGGATAACGAATAATATGAAGTGTAAACCACATACTAATAAAAATGTGCATGTGCATCTAAACAGACGCCAAGAGACTGTTCTGAAATATTAAAAATAGTTGCAGCGGGACATATGCAGAGCAGTGTCTGCAGACGGAGGAATTTTGAAGACAAACCCTGACGGATTAAGATAAGTTTGAACAAAGCAGGAGAGATTTGTTAGTAACTACTGAGCAGAGTGTCATTTCTTCACAAAACTCGGCAGTAGTTTTCAGATTTTACAATTCCATTTCAAATGCCAAAAGGAATTCGAAAAGAACATCATCTGTCAGTGTTGTCCATTTATCATTTTCTTTAATACAAATCACAGAAGTCAGACAACGTTGTGCTTCTGTTTTATTTCGGAAATGATAAACTGTCAAATGTTCACTTGTGGCTGTTTGCTACTCTAGTTAGTTGTTTATTTACTTCTTTGTAATGTGTATCTCAATATTGTCCTTAACAACAAGAGTGTTTGTATCGTTCACAGTGTAAACACAAACAATGCTGAAATAATCTCAGGATCACGAAAGAGTCGAATTTTATTAGAAACATAAGCTTGGTACATTCATTCATTCTTACCTCTCATCAAACTCGTCGAATATATCAAACTTCAATGAGAGGTGCAGTAAGTTCTAGGATAGTTAGTCCCGGCATCAAATTTATGACGGGATCATCAATCAAGCTCCGTCTGAATTTTTCTTCGAGACCTGAGATTGGACAGGTATACGCCAGTTTCATTTGTACCCCTTTTCAATATACCTACAGGTATGTGTTTGCTGGTCCCACTAATGCTATCTCAGAAACAGAAAAACCTACAAAGTAGGTTGAATTGGACATCGGTTACCTATTTTGAGGCACTAGAATAATTATATCTATTCAGATCGAGAACAACAGTGGTTGTTTTTCAAATATTCGACCAAAACTAGAATTGTCGAATTTCGTTTATTGGCTCTAGCGCCTCCATTTCGAATTATATAAACAAAGGAAGAGGAAAGTCAAGAAATACTGAAATAGGTATATAGAGTAACCATGGAATTACTAGGGTACTTGTGTACGGAACTGCTTCTTCTAACTGAAGGACGAATTCTTTACGAAAGATGAGGGACTGCCAATGGGATAGCCACTTTCACCAGTTAGAGCCAACATATATATGTAGTGGCTTGAAACTCTGGTCATTGAAGAAGCTCACAAGAAGCCCAGAGTCTGTTTGTGATACGTTGACGACACCTTCATAATATGGAACCATGGAAATACAGGACTAGACACCTTTCTGAAGCACATCAAAAGCGTAAGACCTTCCTTCACCTTCACAATGGAGAAGGAACTCCACAACGAACAGCCATTCTTAGATGTATTGGTGGGGAGGATCGACACTCAGTGGAAAACATCTGTATACCGAAAACCTACTCACACGAGACAGTTTCTGAATCACGAATCCCACCACCATCAATCTACCAGAATAGGAATCTTCAAGACTCTAGTGCATCGCACTTTCGGGCTCTCTAATACGATTGAAGGTCTCGATAAGAAACTAGGCATCATCAAAAAGATCATCAGCAGAATTGTTACTCCATGTGACGGTGGAATAGACTTTGGCTAGAAGACCTCGCAAGGAAGTGCTTGTAGTTCCCTACGTCAGAGGATTGCCGGAGAGATTAGGAAGAATTGGGTCCAAGTACAACATCAGAACCTACTTCAGATACGGAAACACCATCCGTAGCAGCCTCACGAAAACAAGACCACCAAACGCGGACTGCGATTCCAAGAATTGCATCTACCAGATACCCTGTGAGTGCGGCAAATACATTATCGGTGAAACAAAGAGACCACTGAATGTCGGCATTGCCGAGCAAATAGCAGAGCATGTTTGGACTCATCAACATAACATCAAGTAGTCCCAAGCTGAGGTCATTCACAAGGAAGAATACTGATTAAAGAGGAAGTTCAAAGAAGCGGAATATATATTGTCCAACGATGCATTTAGCCAAGCTAAATGTTGCGTAGAAATACACAACATCTGGAAACCTATAATACTATAACAGTATTGAAAGGTTTTCTCTTTTTTTGTATCATTCGAAATGGAGGCGGTAGAGCCAAAAAAAAATCCGACAATTTTAATTTTTAACGTACATTTCAAAAACAATCACTGATGTTCTCAATCTGAAGATAGATCATTCTAGTTCCCCAAAATAGGAAACTTTTCTTCAATTTAACCGAGGTCTTGCAGTTTCCAAGATGGCAATAGTAGTATCAGCTTTTGAAAAAACGGCCCGTATAATCATATACAAACTCCAGACAAAAACCACGTCTCTGGTGAAACTATATATGTCTGATATTCTTTTATTTTACTGTCAAAAGTAATATTTCGCTACGATGCGAGCCAATCTGAGACTTCTCGAAACTGTATTTCCTATTCCATCTGCCAGAAACAGGTAGGCAGAGTAATGCGAAGGATTTCCTAATAAGTTACCTAGCAACGAACCGATGAACTGCCAGTGACCCACGACCTTTTACCCTATATTGTAGAGAATATAGAGCACTGCCAGGGGAAAATTACAGAGTTTTAATTCAACAGAAACAATAAAATAACGTATTTCTATTAAATAACTCAAAGGGCTCCCACCTACCAGGTGTGTCAATTCTTAGTGAGAACATACGAGGTCTGATCAAAATATAAGGTGATTTTTAATTTTTCTCAAAAAATATTTATTCTTTTTTGTCCCCTTCGAAGTAGTCCCCCTCAGATATAAAACACTTGTGCCAGCATGGCACGTGCCAAACGATATGACGACATCCTCAGCAAGTACTTTAATAGTGATTCGACGAATCTACATAACAATTTTCCTCACTCAACAATTCCATTTTTTACACAAAATTTGATGTAAATTCTTTGATCCAATTTTTTCGACAGCAGCATCTCACCAACAAACTAAGCATGCCAAACAGTTCTCAATTATTACTCTTAAATGTACTCTGGCTCTGATAAAAAATCGATCAAATTACTCATTATACCTGGTTCACAAGGTTTGTTGAGATTTCCGTGGTAGTGGACGGACGTACCGATAATGTCCGTCCACAAAGAAGGTACTCGGTTGCCATGTGCTATTGCGGATCTTTTACTTGTGTTGTGATTGTCCTTTGAACAAAATCAAACAAGATGCGAAAGATGTGTAACTTCAATGGAGAAGCGCACACAGTAACTCGGGAGTCGAGTTGGACAACAAAGTTATGACGTCCTTTATCATTAACATTCAGCTGCGAACGTAGAGAAACCATCCGTAAGCTTTTTCAGAGCAACAAGTATAAGTGGAATGACGAAAGCGGGAAGCAATTAACAAACGCAGGGGTTGGAAATCTGGGGTGAATCGAAAACAGCGGATGAAAATAATTAGTAAGGTTTCACGCAAGAGCGGCAATGCAATCAATTTTGGGTGTTCATTAGATTTTCTGGAAGAGTAGCTACGGATATGTTTTATATTCGATTTTTTTTTAATATACGCGACCTTTAAAATGGCAGCGAAAATACCCAATTCACTAACAAATGCTTTTTTACTGAAATGGTTTATTGTGATATTCACTATGATAGGTTTTTAAAATCGCGACAAGTGATTCGCTATACAATATCTTACTCAAGCAGGACTGTAAATTATTCCCAAAGTCTACATGAAAAAACCTAAGATAACACTAGCAAAACATCAAGTGTGCAATATTTTTGGAAGGGTAATTTTGAGCTCTATTGTATCATGCAGNACTCAAGCAGGACTGTAAATTACTCCCAAAGTCTACATGAAAAAACCTAAAAGCTCTGTATTTCAAAGATAACACTAGCAAAACATCAAGTGTGACACATTTTTGGAGGGGTAATTTTAAGCTCAATTGAAATATGCAGGAATATACAAGGTGTCTCATTTAAAAATAGTTTTTCATCAATAATTATTGATTTTGTGGAAGGCACCACTCACTATTACCACACTAGAATCCACAATGCCGGAAATTATTTTTCGATGTCTAGTCAGGCGAGTTTTGAAACACCTCGACATTAACAAGGCATTTGGTCCAGACGGAGACTCTTCAACCTGTCCTATGAGAAAGGGTTCTTTTCTTCTTGTTGGAAGATTGGTCGGGTTCAGCCTATTTCGAAAAAAGGCACGAAAAAATAACTATAAACCCAGTTGCTTTGCTATCAGTAATATAAAAAATCATGGAGAAAGCCGCAAACCACTACAGGGTGTAACTAAATAAGTGTAAAACATTTAAGGAGATGATTCCTCATCGAAAAAAAGATAGGATCTTTCATATGAAGAAATTTCATTGGAAAATCCCTTGTTAAGATACATCCCCTTAAAGGAGGCACATAAAATTTGTATAACAATTTTTTTCACAAGCACTAAAAAAGTTACAATATTGAAATTAACCTGACGTTTTGTACTACCAAAAATACACTTAGCCAGAAATTTATTTGGTTTACCCCATGGTTGTAAGGAGTGGAAAACGCAACCCCTAAAATTTATTTCCAATGTAACTTTTTNAAAATCATTTTACTCACCTGAATTTCCAAACGCAAATATGAAAAAATTGACAGTTTTGAGGATTGCCGTTCTATAAAAAACAAGATTTTTAAACCAATTATCAGGCCACTAAATATTTCTATTTTGGTTTCTCATTTCTTTAGTACATAACATAACCAACAAATCCATATTCCAAAATCATAACAAACGTGATATCGGATCACTCGATCACTCCGAATATTTGCGCATGTCACAAACTGAAAATCCTTACGAATTCCTCTGGACTACTTCGACAGTTCTCATACGGTTTGCAAACTGGATTTCGTCTTCGCTAGAACATGCGACTATTAGTTCGAAACCTGGATTTGCTTTGCTAGAACGCCTATATTCGTATGCGCATGCTTCGTACGATTCCGTATCGTTTGAAATCGCTGCTAGAACAAACCTATATATAGCATTTAATGTGTAGAATTTCTTTAAATGTGTCTAATTTGGCCCAATCTGTACTAACATAAAAAAATTAAACAATCGGTAATCGAATGTAGGTGGCCTGCGAAATTTGAACATTCACCTTATTTTTTAAAATATGGGTGACAAAAGTGTTTTTATAGGTTTCATAGTCTATCCTCAATGAACATGAATTTTCACAAAATAAACAAGTCGTCAATCAAAGAAGTGATTGTTTTCCTCTGGAACATCAATAAATAATGAATGAATAATCACATTCAGACCGTGTTTATTACTCGGGTAACAATATACTGATTTTTAATTGAGATTTTCGTGGGAGGATACTCGCCATTTCATAAACAACATATTTCTTTTTATCATACTTCATCCATGCCAACCGAGCCATTGGCGCCGTTCGTTGACGCACAAACTTATCGAAGAATTGATAAGCATGGAATGTTATCCAGCTCTCGTGCTTCAATGCGATCACGAATGAATGAAATAACTTCAAACGAATGAATAAGAGCAGCAGTTGTGACGTACTGAACTATTTCGAACACCGTTTCTTGTAGAAGATGATGAAAGATCTCACGGTTCGAAACCGATAATTACAATAATGAAAATGAAAGTCCAAGCTATCAAAATTTTCATCTGGAATCCCTTTACAAGGGATTCCAGATGTAAGTTTCACACGTTTTACAATGTGTCAAATCAATATTAAAATCAATTCATTGTAGAGTTTCTAATGAACAGCCAATAAAGAAAAGCTCGAAAGCTAGAAGAGAAAAAAGAGTTCACTTATTTCACCATCCCATCCTTCAAAAACTAGAATATTACATTAACGCCCCTCTCTATCATTAACTAATCACAATTATATACACTTCTGTCGTACTACCAGGTCAAAGAACTCATTTCTTTATATATATACGTATACTGTATCTAAAGACAAACTAGTCGGCAGCAGGAAAACGGAAGGAAGTGATATGAGAAGGTATACAAAAAGTTTTCCATTCTGAAAATAATTGCGGGTGTTACCGCATTGTGATTTCCTAAAATGTACACAATTTATAATTATACATTACAAATCTTGGAAATCGGGAAATGACGGAGTAATACGTACAGAGGATGCGGTTCTGATAAGGAATTTCAAAAGATAATGCTCATCCTCCTACACGTAGACTTACCAAGCGAATCTACGACATATCTATTTTCAATTATTGAAGAAGAAAAAGAAATAAATAGTCAATAAAACAAAATAACAATAGCTGATTAAAAGAGAAAATTATTCAAAGCTAACAGTTAACAACACCTCCGGATGACGCTAAACGCAAGAATGAGTATTTTTGTTCTGATAAGGAGATTATCACTTATTCATCTTCTGATAATACTAACTTAGTTAGGTTTCCCTCGCCAGAACGAAAATACTGACCCTCGACGCGCGTTTCGATATCCTAGTTAGCATCATCAGGAGATGATCGAGACTTAATCACCTCGTGATAATGTTAAACGCGCGTCGATAAACAGTGTTTTTGTTTCAATGAGAAGATGATTATNGTTTCAATCGAATTGATGATATAAAAAGTTAAAACTTACCACAATCATCTCTGACGGTTCCAGGACGAAACATTCGTTCTGCCGTCGGGCACTGCCGCCAGTTCTTTTTCCAAAACTGAAAAGTAAAATAAAATTTCAAGTGAGTTTCAATAAAAAAACATTATTATTATCGAAATTATTATTATCGACTTCGACTATTAAATTGAAGTAGACAAGTATATTTTATAGAATTAGGTTGTTTCAAAAATGTTTTTGTAGCTACATATCTCAATAAATATTATTTTTACTGAGACATAGTGTATACTGATCGATAGAGACTTTTTTACAAATTTTGTTTTTTGGTATCTTTTTAGCTTCTTATTATATGACGCCGTTCTGGTCGACAGAAGGGGTGCGATAACTGGACGAATTGAGCGGCTCATCCTCCTAACTCCTAACACTTCTATATATTTCTCACCGGTAGAACCTTCGCCAATCAGAATCAGACAGAAACGGCCTTTATCGGCTTCATCGAATCCCAATTTTCAGGTTGACGGAATTATTCGACTTGTGTTACGTTGGCAAAAGTACAAAATGGCGGTTTTTGAAACAACTAATAACATTTATGACCTAAAAATGCAAATCGGATCGCTTGCAATACATACAATCTCAATGGCGTTGAAAGATTTCCGAAATTTCAAATCATATTCCATTAGAACCAAGGACACGTCTAAATTGGTTCGGAATGGGGAATGTTCCTCCTGACGAAAATCAAGTAGTTTTCGAAAAAGAGCTCTAAAACAACGCATTTTAAACCTATCATTTCAACCTTTTTCTTTAAAAAATAATTTGAATACTTAAAAAAGAGGAATGAAATAATGCATTCAACATTTAAAGGGATTCGTTTCTATTTCACCATTTGGCAACATTCGGTTTAGCTAAT
>NW_019291930.1:0-14605 GCF_000500325.1 Leptinotarsa decemlineata | reverse complement strand
CGAAATATGTCATCAAGTTAGAAATTCTACTGTTTAGCGTAGATTTTTCCTGGTCATCGCCAGATATTTCTTTGGCGCCAGCTTCCCAGAGTCGCCCAGGGTGATCCTGGCAAGACTGCATTCTTTGAGTCCATCCCATCTCTTTACGGATTGAGCATGGGTGTGACGTTTGGCTAGTTCCGCAATTATAGAAGTCATTAGGCCGTAGGTGCCACTGGGTCCTAAAATTCTTAGTCCAGCCGCTTCCTTAGCTAAAGAGGTTGGCAATGCGATTGCTTTACTCCTGTCGTGCCCTTTAACCCACCTCAGGATAATGGTATTATCTACCGAGGCTTTGGCTAGTACTCTAGTACTAGCCCTGAGGTTACACGTTGTATGTTCAAGGGCTTGTCTGCTATCAGTGCAGATTGTTATGTTTTTGCCAGAAATTTCTTTCTTAGTTATTTATTTTATGGGGATTGAGATACCAGTGAGTTTTGTTTGAACCACGTTGGTATTTTTTCCCATTCCCCACTTGATCCTTAAGCTTAGTGACATCCTGAGCCTTTTTTTGATTTTTGAACCGTCTGTACCCAAAAACGTGGGAATCTTCCAAATAAAGAAATCATTCAATTTGAAAAATAACTATTCACTTAGATGTGTAGATCATAAAAAGATCTTTCAGACACAACTACTTTCACATAAACATTGAAATACAATAATAATTTAGTATTTAAAATTTACATTACCTCAACATTTCAAAAAGGATATTGTTTTTTTCAATTCCAATTTCCCCTCGAATGAACAACGAACACAAATTAATTTTAAAAGCTCATTTTCTTGGATAACTCGCTTACACAGGCGCTCCCCGAAATTCATTTCGTATAACCGGTAGAATTTGGCTTCACAACCGTTCGTTTTACCTTTATATGAGAAAACTCCGTCTCCCCATAATGCTTTATTCTCCCCGATCCTCCCAGTCTTCCATTTCCTTATCTGCGGCCTAAGTGAAACAGTTGCTCTATAAAACAATGTAGCAGAAGCACCAAATGGAAATATAACTGCAATAAAAGCGGAGATACCGGCGACAGATGCTATTTTGGATGATGCCACTGAACATTTGCACAGGATGTTTTCTAGAATACGATGATCATATCTTGGTTGGATAACTCGAGGAAATGAGGAAGGGAATGAACTTCAGGATAATGTATGAGTTGGGAGTTGCTATAGCTTTCATGTGCTCATATGGAGTTAACAATCTTTTATTTGAAAACAGCATTTACTGGATGAACAATACAGTATTTTATGGAGAGGTACAGCTTGTCAAATCTAGGAAGAGACTTGAGAGTTCTTATTCTCTCTCTCTCTCTCTCGCTCGCTCTCTTAGTCCTCTAACGAACGCACATCTAGTGGTCGGGAGCATAACGGAATTCAGAAAGCTCCTTCTATACTTGACAAGCTGTACTTGTTTTATTGTCGATATTGTTAGTGGTATTGGTTGCTTCATTGAAAGTTAGGTTCTATTAAATCTTTTCAATATAATCCTGCTATCGCCGAAATGTAAAAAAGGTAATCAATGGTAGATATTTCAACATATTTGAGGTGAATTACTATCACTTTTCCACAATCTTCTATGAAAAAACAAATGACTTGAAAATGGTCAATGTTTTGAATTTGATTCGTATCATATTGTGTAGATGATCTATTAATAATTTGAACCAACTAACTTTTCAAATCAACATTGAATTCCAATACTAGCACACTAGTATTTATTCAGAAAAATCCTACTATGAAGAAGACACAGGTCTAAGGAAAACACTTTTGTCACACCAGGACAAATACGCTCTTTTGTGGGACACCAAATATTGCTGATTTTTTGGAAAAAGAAAAAAAGCTTGTCCAGAAACGTGGAGATGAATGGGAATTTGAAATTTCAGAACATATTTCTTCTTACTTTGGACCTCATTGTTGTTGGTATACATTTTTTTCTTCATAGATCACAAATTTTTGAATTTTAGGGAAATATTTTGACAAATTTTTACTCAAGGCGTTATGTATCTTTACCCACTGAGGTACTCAACTCAATATTACGACGCTGTGTTGATGAGCAGTCGACTTAGGCAAGGGAAGCTCTGTACACTCCAATCAACGATTTTCAAATTTTTTCATGTCGTCCGAATAAGACATCCGGAGGTTCTCAAAACAAGTCTCTATTTCTGCAATGATATCTTCCCAATTCATCAAGTCTGTGGATAAATAATGAATGGGGTCAAATCAGGAGAATACGATGGATAGAGAATTACTTCGTGGGTGTTAAACACTTCTTCAGATCGGTATCGAATCAGTTCAGTAGCTGTGCATAATACAGTTCGGTGATAATTTTGCTCTTTCCAAGGTAGTCCCTCTTCTTGAGCGATGAAAACACCTTGGATTTCTTCTGCTTCTTGTTCTCTGATGCTTTGATATGAATTCATTTCTCGTCCATGATTGCAAAGCGATGTATAAAGACCTTCTTACTGCGGTTTAGCAGTGTATGTGTTATCTGCAGATAGCATTCCCAAATGAAATGACCATCACTTCAGTTTTATAGACACTTCTGGACGCTCATCCTAAAGTTTTCAGTATCGGCATCTAAGATGGGATATACATATTAACTACGTCATAAAAAAATTACAAAGTATAATTTATACCTTCAAATATATGAAAGAGTACCTACCNATAACATAAATATTTCATAAAAGTTACATTCTACCTTGATTTCACACCGTGAATCATTTGCTGCCCCGCCTAGTTGTCAACAAAGGGAAATTAAAGAATACCGTGCATAAATCAAAACAATAAAAAAATAGGGATCTAATTAACTGGTAATTATGAAATTTATGAAAGTACGGCGTATTTTTTGCGACTAATAACATAATAATGACTGATGTTGATATAGCTATTATTATGAATGTTGTCACTGCCGCGGAGAATGGTTGTTTGAAGGGAAGCAACACATTAAACATGTTACATAACATCCTTGTTTGTATTCGTTGTTGTAGTGATTGAAACGGTAAAAATAATGATGAATATTTGTGATCACCAAATCTATACTTGGAAAATCTTGAACATGAATTAATATTATGGCAAAATATATAAAAAAATTATTAAATCATTACCCATCCGAAATTAGAACATTAAACTGAAACTGCGATAAATTTAATTTGAATTTGATGAGATTTTGGTGCAAGATCACTGCTCTCGATTCCTTTCATCCTCATTACAAATCTAGCTAATCTAGTTCTGTCGCTTTTACAGAAAAAACAAGGAACATGCATTAACATGAAAATTTTCCAACCTCACTATCTTCTGTGATAGATCTCCCGAGATAATGGAAAAGAGAATTTTGATTACACTAGGAAACAAATAGAAAAATACCTTATATTCATAATTGACTGATTAACCAAAGAATGAAACCTTACTAAGGTTTAATGAAACCTTACTAAGTTTTATAATAATTCATCTTCACTCGCCTTGATATGAGAACATAGTGAGGCAGTATACAGACATTTCACTAGAAATTTAAATTTTCAAAAAATGGGGTGAATTTTCATTCTTCTCAAAACATATTTATTTACTCATTATTTTCGTTTTTGGCTCTTTCAAAGTAGTCACCTCCAAGATATAATAAACTTGTGCCAGCGGTTTTTCCAATCCTCGAAGCACTTTTTGGTATGTCCTCAAGTTCTTTTAGCAATTCGGATTTTATCTCCTTAATCGTGGCAAAATGTCGTCCTTTCATGGGTCTCTTCAACCTTGGGAACAGGAAAAAGTAGCAGGGGAGCAAATCTGTTGAATACAGTGGCTAAGGCATGATTAGGGTGTTGTTTTTGGTTAAAAAAATTACGAAAAGGCGATTTCAGGTGAGCAGGTGCGAAAGCCATGAATTCTTCTGCACAACACCGGATGTTTTCTTCGCATTTCTTCTCGCAAGCGGTGCATAACTTCAGCTGCCATACGCCGCAAGCCCAAAATTTCTGAAAAAATTGCATGGCCGATATGCTTACATCCTCAGCAACTTCTCTAAAAGTGATTCGGCAAAGTACCATGACAATTTTCTTCACTTTCTCAACATTTTCATCAAGAGCGTCGTCATTCACATCTTTTTGACCTTCTGCTTGTTAACATTTTTCTGTTTGTTAGTACCCACAATCGTCTTCGGGTGATAATTATAAGTATAATCACCACTAATTTTTCAAGCAAAAAACAATTGCAACAGCGAATTTTATGGTGTCACTGTGAGTATTTGAAGTGGAATAGCTTTGAGCTAGGCTTCACCAACAGTCTATGAAAGGCGTTTATTATTATTATCAAATATATACATTTTACATTCAAAAACAATTATTATTTAACACATGAATAAAACAATACCTTAATTGCTTGTTTGTCATCATGCGAAGTCGGGACGGCTCGTTGATAGATATATAAAATCATTCGTGTTCCTACTTCGAGTCTGTTTTTGGAATGTGGTATTTTTTTCAATTCAATAATTATTATAAGTGTGCCGCAACGTTATGATGGGTGTTGTAGCCACACCTCAATTCCTTTGAAGCGCTGCTGTCCAATGGACGACAATATAGCACATTTCTAAGAATAACAAAGAATTTGACACACGTACACACTAGAAGCAAAACAACTTTACTAAAATTTACAAACAAATTGTGTTTTTACTTCAGTGAATCATTTTTCGTTTCTGGAGTTTTGATTTTGTCAACTTAAACTGAGTCATGATTGGAAAATGTCACTATCAACAGTTTTTCCGATGATTCATATATAAGTTGTCAATATCAAGGTCGATTCAACTGAGTAATTAGATAATCAATTTCCTCTTTTTATCGAATGTTTTTCCAGTCAGATTTTATCGAATAGTCAACATTTTATGTAGATTATTTTGCTCATTTGTAATTGTTTCCATTCTGAATAAGATTTTCAGTCATTTTTCAAGATGAAAGGAGACTTTCTACAAGTTACTCGATTTTAGCCAGAACACTGCACGTTTCAATAATTAGTTTCAATATTAATACGCAGATAAAATTTTCACACGAACATACGAAGGCTATCATCCATCAATCGTGTTTCTCATCTATTGCGCAACTGGTTATAACCACGTAGCGGAACAACTTTTGCTTTTTAAATGGTGGAATCACAAATAAGTCCATATTAACAGCCCGAAGCCTTTAATTAATAACCGAGAGCATTTCAGTTGAAGTGATTTCTTTCCAAGGTAGGTACCTGCAAATAATTTATTTATTAGTAGTGCTTTATATTACGAAATTACCTACAGACTCCGTTAGGAATGTCAATTACTTATATCAGAAGACTTAGAATAGTGGAAATTTGCTTAACCCATTAATGCCCACCGATTTCACAGGTCTGCAAAAAAACTTTTATGATTTCGTTAACTGATCTTTGTGTAGTTTTTGCGCTGATTTCAAAAATAACATTTGTTTTTATCTATCACGTAAGGTTTGCCTAAAAAAAAGGATGAAATATTTGAAAAAGTACAAAAAAAACGAGGAATTGTGGATTTATTTTTATTATTTTCACATGAAGTAAAAGAAAAAAAACAATGCTACATAGCTAAACTAAGCATAATAGTGATACACAAGTGTTTGCAAAGTGATTATAAGTCTTTGTAAAGAATCTTTTCTTTTTCCGTCAAAGCTTCTTTTGGTACTTTTTCGGCTGTGTTCTTATGAATTTTCCCTTTTTAATATCCAACAGTAGTCTGCCATCATGTTAACATTCCTCGGGCGTTTCATTTCTTTTATGTCTTGATGGAACCGTTCTCCTTGTTCCTCACTTCCAGCCTCTAGATTTTCGGGAAAGTAGTCCAGATGTGAGTGAAGGAAATGTACTTTGATACTCTTGTATCAATCAAGTTTGGGTCTTTTTTGTTTCCAAGAAAGCCTGTTATAACAAGTTTAAATTAATTCCAGGCAATTTTTTTTCCATTTCCATTTTAGTTAGAAAGCTTTCATCTTTCAGAAGTTTTCTTATGTCAGGCCCAACGAAGACTCCTTCTTTTAGTTTAGCATCGAATAGACCAGAAAACTTTTCAGAAAGATACTTGAAACAATCTCCTTCCTTGTCTACTGTCAAACTGTTTCATTAGCCTCAATTTGATATGGAGTGGTGGATGTAAGATTTTTTTTGGATCCACTGAACTTTGTTTTTCAACATTTTCAACTCCAGGAATAAGACCCTTTCTTATTAGCCACACCTGCTTGACATAGTGTTGTTTCCTGTCGCGGCTATCCCATTCACATAGGAAACATGGAAACTTAGTGTAACCACTTTGTTGGCCTAGTAACATTGAAATAACTTTCAACTCTCCACAAATGGTCCACTTATGATCAAAGTAGCTGAGCTTACTAAGAACAAGTTCAAGATTTTCGTAGCATTCTTTCAAATGAACTGAGTGACCATCAGGCACAGAAGCATATTGGTTCCCATTGTGAAGAAGTACAGTTTTCAAACTTCTTTTTGATGAATCGATGAAAATTCTTCATTTCTCTGGTTCTTACGTTATGTTGAACATTTCCATGACGCCGGGTACATTGTTGCAGAAAACTAAGTCACCCTCTTGTGTAAAAAAAGGGACAAATTCCCTTTCTCTAAATCGAAACCATGAAAATGAAACACCGGAGGCTAACATATGTCTTTCTGTACCTGGATCGTAGCTGTCGCTACTGCTACTATGTGTTTTTGCGTCTAAATCGTCTAAAATGTTGTCCAAGGTATCTCCGAAGGTGAAGGAATAGGCAAGTTAGATCCATGAGGAATAGAGCGAACAGCTGAACGTATGTTGGTGGGGTATGAAATATCCTTTCTGTTTTTAAAATTGAAACCTTGCACTGAACAAGAACAAAAACAACAGTCATCACTGTGATTTTTAAGCGATCTCTAAATCATGGGTACTCCAAAACGAAATGATTGACACATACATGCTTGTTCCAGCAGGAACTGGATTTTCCCAGTTTAGATTCGTTTTGTTACTGAAATAAATAGATTGAAACCGTATTTTATCTTAGATATACAATCACATTGTGTAGGAACATGTTCATCATAAAAGCTCCATAATTCAGACTCAATTTACCGCTTATATACATACATAAATTTCGAACTCATACTGAACCTAAAAACCCATTTAATAAGAAAAATTCAGGTGAAATTTGTGACTTATCTATGGGTGATAGAATTTTTTTACTATTTTTTCCGTAATCTGCACACAAAATACTGTTGAAATCACTAGTTAAATATCCTTTAATTTTTTCATCGCAGACCTGTGATTTTCTGAATAAGATAAAGAGGTTGAACATACAACTATAACAATTAAGAGTGTTCATAATACATATAAAATGGGAGTTTCAAAAATGTTATCATTCATTTACTAAAAAACTAGGCGTGCCCAAGTACAATGGGCTCAATGGCGTAAGATATGAAAGAATACAAAAATGTAACATTCTATCAATAAAATCAAGATTGTTGGTATATTTTGAAACAGTTCATTTTTTCAGTGCAGAGAGTAACCTAAATCTCATTTGGCATTGACGACATCTAAGGGGGTCTTGAATTTTTTGAGGGTAATGACCAATAGGATCTTCTAAGATACTTCTTGGTATTGAACCTGATGGTCTATTCGAAATTGGCCTTCTTTGAATGGCCTTGCTATATGATCTGAAGTAATGACGAGATATATTACGTTGAAAGAGCAACAAGTCCATTTTATCATCTTGGTGGGTTACTGTGTAGAGTCTCCATGCATTCACTTCAACCATATTCATCATATGAGTAAATAAAACCCAGCACCATTTTTTGCCGTGAATGCTTATTCGATAATTGCTGACTCCCCAATCCAGTAGATCAACGCCACCCATTGATGAATTATAAGTTTTGATTGGCTTAGGTTGTAGAACAGATATAATTTCCTTCTGTTTTACTGACCATCGCCTAACTTGTGTCATTGGTTCCACTGAATCATAATTTGTTGCTACGGTTACTGCACTGTTATCATTCCATCTAACAAACAGAAGATGTTTTTCCTCATCATACTGATAATCATAATAATCCTCCAGCTTTCTTTTTTATGTCTTTGGAACCTAAAAGTTGATATTTTTTGGTACGATAATCGCGCACTGTGCCAGTGGCTTGCCTTCTCTGCTCTCTAAGAGCATTGAAGAGTTCATACCTCGAGAAATAATCATCAATAAACACGCTGTGGTCAGTTGAAATGTCAACAATTTTCAGCAGGTCTAATACAACCAGCGATCCCAGTGGTAGAAATTTTTCCTTCGTCGTTGATTCATCTTGAATTGCTGAAGGCTCAACACCACAATATGTATCGAATGCGTAGCGATACCCACTTGAACTGCACATCACTCAATCTTTATAACCAAAGCGAACAGGTTTTCCTTTTATGAATTGATTCGCTGAGTGATGCCCAAAGTACTTTACCATAACTTCATCGATGGACAATCTTTCATGAAAAATACCCCACTGTTGAAATTTTTTATTGACAAGATCCATCAATGACCGAACTTTGTACATTTTGTCATTCTTATCAAGCATCGAGTTGTCAGCCAAATAAATATACTTCTTGATTTCAGTGAATCTATTTCGACTGATCGCATTTGAAACAAATGGAATACCTACATCTTCATTCAAATTCCAATAAAAACGTTCACAAGGTAGTATGTGATAGCCAGTGAAAAGGAGGAGGAGGAGAAATTAAGTTTCACAAAAGATCAAAACTTGGAAATGACATTGAGTAGAGTTAACAACGATGCTCATATTATGAAGTCTATCTGTATGAGGTCTGCTGAAAAAATATAGTGAATGTTTAAATTTCGCGGGCTACATACATTCGAATGATGATTTTTTATGTTGGTATACTTGTTTCTAACATGGCGTCTTCAAAAAATACATTTTTACCAATAATAGTATACCAACACTCACTAATGGGTTTTACTTGTCCAGTTTTTACTAGTATATCAAACAAAAGAGGTAACATATCATTATATAATTATTAAATCATTTAATTTTTTATGCCTGATGCATTATTTTGCATGTACGATTAAGCAGTTGCAATTGTTTTACGATAAAACTTGTTTTTATCAAACTCCCAACTAATTGAACCTGATATTGCAAATCAGAACGTTTTTTACAGGAGTTACAGCATTAATTAAAACAATACCACCTTAATGGCGAGTTTTTGTACACAAATCAGTCAAGGCCGTTTCATTCATTTGCATTTATTGGTCAGCACATTGTTTTTTCGTAGAGAAAGGAAGTGATTAGTTTTTTTTGGTAGTATGTAATTCATTTCACAATCATACATTATTATCGCTCCTTGGAAATATTCCTTTCAATTTTAGTTATTGGGAATGTGAAGGACACATACTATTTTTCTCCGGTCGAAGAGCAACTTCAGCAATTACATTTCACTAATAATAAACATAAAATATATACTTTGTACACTCCATATTAATTGTTTTCTTTGATTTAGTTTCATATAAGAATTCAATATAAGGTTGTTTCAAGAGTTTGGTCCGTTTTAATGTCACTGATCNGGCTTCGGGGGATAGGGCCTGACCAGCGCACACTACGGTGAAAAAAAAGGGCTTTATTCATTGACAGACATTGTTCATAAAGAAGAAGTAAAAAAAAATCAATGAAAGGGGGAAGTTCAGCCGAAGCTGTTTTATAACTTAATCTAGGGGATAGCATGTGTTATATAGAAATATAAAAATAATTACCTAGTATACATTGGTAAGTGAGTAGTTCATGAATCTTTGTGAAACTAAGAAAAAAAAACAAATGTTATAAATTCCAAAGTGAATATTGAAAATCTATTTAGCTTAAATAAGGAAAAATATATCGCAAAACATACACAAAAGTGAGACAAAGGGAAAACCATATGAGCAAGGCATAACCTAAATATAATATCTATCCAACTTTTTCTTGAAATTATATATGGAGTAGTGTCTAAAGAGCGTTATAGTGTTTGATAGAGTTGTAAATAAAACTACGAGTTCGCGTCTCCAATCAGGCGGATGGTTCTTTTCTGGGTATATCAGGGTATATTTGAGGGCAGAGCTTCATACATGAGAACAATACTCCAAAGAAAGTCTGATCTGAGTTCTATAAAGCAAGTTGCTGAGGTGTGTACAGTTTTCTGGTTCGGAACAGTGTTCCAAGCTTTTGAGAAACAGCCTTTACAATTCCAGGGATATCATGGTGCCAAGGCATATTGATGTCCATTTCAATCCCCAACAAACTTATCGAAGCAGAAAGTGGAATTGTCTGACCTGACGTTATTATATCTGGTTTGGAGATATTTATCTTTTTGGACAAAACCGATGCCTGGGTTTTTGTGGCATTGAATTGGACCTGGTTATTTTTACCCCAATTCGAAATTACTTCTAGATCCTCATTAGGATATTCAACCTTCTGCTGCCGGTGAAGATGTTTCTCCGCAGCTGATGCCCTGGAATCCAAATGTAATGACGAGACAAGTGTGCTGTCGTCAGCAAAGCAATATATTGGATTCTTCGTTTCTTCCTTTACTTTTTGAAAGTCCTCTTATTCTACCCACACTCAAAATTCTAAAATGTACGAATTTGCATTTACTACTTTTCCAATTATAGTTTGAAAAAATAAATTCATCAAATCCGAAAGTTGTTATTTTCCAATCGCCTCTGAAACTACTCTCCCAAATGTTTTCATTCTTATATTTGGAACAGAAACTTATTCATTACCTGAAACACCGTCAGACGGCAGTACAAAAGATCTATCCGTGAGGTTATTCGACGAGCTACGCGAATTTGAATTAGGCTTTTCTTCTGACCAACAAGCTCAAGCCTTTTTCTAGAGTTCGCCATCCAATAAATACAACAATGGATTCGACTAAATCAAAGAAGGTTTCATTTCTTCGAACGAATAGCGAATAATCAAACAAAACCCCGTGAAAAAGAAATAAACCCTCTTACTATTGTTCTTTATTTCTCCTTTCATTATTTCAATTTTAATTAGAACCTACAATGAGAATACAAGTTTTATGTAACTGCAATCCTTCATGTAACACCCGTTTTCAAGAGGGTTTGAATGTTATGTATTCGTAAATCCCGGCTGTTGTGAACAAGGTCAGGGTAGGACTAAGGATTGGTTCAGAAAAAAACATATATTTTAATTACTCTAACCTCAAACCGTCCACACTATACATATACTGCTCAAATAACAATATATGTACTTTGTTCTGAAAAGTTTTGGCCTCGTCGGAATCGAAATGTTCGTAATTTGTTTTCATTTTCTGAAAATAAAAATAATACAACGGCAATGTTACTTATAGTGCTGATTTTTTTATGGCAAATTTTCACCTAACGGACAAAACCACAACAAACCAGCAACCGTGTCGATTTCAACAAAACAAAAACGTGTGTTGTCGAAAAAAGAAACTCTTTGAAGACTTCGTGTCGCGAACGACTGTTTTTATCAACAATGAAATGTCCCGTCGGCAGAAGGAAATATCAAAGAGTTTCGGTGTTTTTTCTGTGTTTTTGCAAACTGAGTTCGCTTTGTGGAAACGGTAAGCGATATTATTACATTTATAATATGTATATATTTATTTTCCACATGATCTATTCTAATGATTTTTTTATCTTATACACCATTTCAAAGGCTCTGTCACCGCACAAATGTAAATACTTACCTTTTGTTTTTTTACATCACAGTAAACTTATATTTCTATGTAACACAAATATTATTTTATAAGTGTTGAATATTTTATATGTACTTATTTAAGAATTCTTTTTTCCCCATAATTTCCCATCAGAAGATACAAAGAAACATGAACAACGTAGTATAATCAATATTGGATCAGAGAAACATTCTTCAGTCAAAACTCTTGGGTTTAATGACGCCCAGGAATTCCTTCGATATCTTTTAGAAAGTTTACATAAGGACCTCAATGGAATTACTGAGAAACCTAAACCGATCTCAACAGAAATTGACGAAAAATTGAGCGACAGCGGAAAAGAGCAAGAGTCCTGGCTGAGATACATGAACATGAACAACTCTAAGACTGTAGACAATTTCGTTGGTCAACTAAAATCTACTATGAAGTGCACACACTGTAGATTCTCAACAGTAACCTTTGATCCTTTCTGGGATTTGTTTCTCCCTATACCACAAAGAATTGGCAATTGAGTTTGTCACAATGCTTGGATTTCTTCACAACAGAGAAAACCCTGGATGGAGATGAAAAACCAACTTGTTCGAGGTGCAAGGAAAGAAGAAAATGCACAAAGTCCCTATCGATCCATAAGTTTCCCCGTATTTTAGTAATTCATTTAAAAAGATTTTCTCCAACGGAAATATTCAGAGGCAAATTGAATGTTGTCATTGAGTTTTGTTTAGAAGCTTTAGATATGAGCAATTATGCAGCAGACAATGTGTCTCCTTGTCGTAACATTCTGTATGTGCTTTCGAATCACAGTGGGACTACTTAAAACGGGCATTACGCAGCATATTGCAGACACCCTTATAGTGGCACGTGGAATGAATACAACGATTCACACGTGTCCCCAATTTCACAAAAATCGCTTGTGAGTGAGGAAGCATATGACCTCTTTTATGAACAGGAGGAAACGAAGCAGCACTTTTGAGGTGTTTTTTTTTCCTTCTCTCTTTTTTCATTACGCTAAATTCTGTTAATTGATTTGTATTTCATGATTCTTCTGATTTACTTTATTAAACAGCTTTTGCTATTTCTGTTTATTTACTGAATGTATGCTCTTGTTTCTTGTAATTATTTATTATATATGTGTGTATGTGAGTAGACGTATGCGCATATCACCAAATTAGATATTCATATTTGGAGTTATTTTATCTACTTACATCACCTCAATCATATACACTAATTTTTACTTTTCATTCTTGGTAAATAAACATGATTATTATTATATTCAAAGTGTTAATCTGTGGTGGGTATACATTTCGATAATCGACACTAGGCTGGCTATTTTCATTGATTGGTAGTATTGTTGTTCATTTTCAACAAGAATGATATTCATTTTGCAGAACATGGGCAAAAAAAAGAAATGGCAGTTGAAGAAGACAGCAATTTGTTATTTCTGTAGTGGAAACGATATAAAACAGTTCACAACAAAACACGCTACTCAGACTGAGTTATATCTGTAGTGGAATTCGAGTTTCTAGTTTGTTTTCGAAACTAAAACAAGTTTTTTTTTATATTTGAAAACGAAACTATTCACAAGCGAGTCCGTTTGAAGGAAATCCTTGTTTGAGTTTGTCGTGTCATGCGCTAGTTGTATAAAATTTAGGTGTTTACATCATGACTGACAATAACGGAATGCAGGTAGTTTCTTCAATTTACATGTTAATATAGTGACTTTTTCTAGAACTCACAAAATTTTACACGAAATGATTTCCCCAATAGACATACATCCATCTTTTACAGTGTATATCCAGGTCTGTATATCATATATTGTAAATTTACGATCTATAGCGAACGACCTAGTCCGGCCCTATACTTTCAAGCCGATCTATTTTCTGAACCATGGCACGTTTTCGGGGTTTCGTACACTTACGTCGGAGTTATCGCCAAATGTTGGTTGGATAATTGGATGACTAAATGGGGTTGGGAGAACGGTCGACATTCAAACGCACCCTCGAAGAGGATCTATCCAACAACTACCGGAAATACTTGCAAATGTTAACTAATTAAGAAATATTTATTACACTACGAAACTCTGTAGCAGAAGAACAATTCAACAACTGAAATATCCTCTCTTAATGTGTCTGTTGAAATATATACTCCTCAGTTCAAATGTGTTTAGTAAGTTGCTGTATAATTATCAGTAATTATTGAGATTATTAAATATATTATACTCACTAACTTTTTGAAGAAGATTAAAACGTATGAAATATACTACGTTAATACGGCATCTCGAAAGAGGAGCTCTAACAACCGATGGTACTAAAACCACCACCGTTAATAGTTGTGTAAACACTATTTTCATCGAACGTTATCATACAGTTTTAATAATGGAAAGGACAAAAAAAAAACGTTTCACTAGAACAAAAACAGTCTCCCGTCTAGCGTTTCGCTAACCAAGTTAGCATAATCGGGAGATGATACCTCCGGAGTGAAACTCTCGTCAATTGACATTGTTTTTGTTCTAGTGCGGCAAAATGTTGTCTTGAAATACACTTTACGTTGGAGGCTTCAATTTCACCTATTAAACTGTTGGAAAGAGTAATAGCGTTAGGGCGTTAATTAGAACGTCCGGACAAGTATGTGGATTGTTCAAAAAGAAAGGTGAATATTGAAGTTTGGCAGGCTGGGTACATTCGATTAGCGATTTATTCATTTCCGGAAAAGCCCAGAAGAGCCAACGATCAATAAAGCACTCCAAGTTCGATCAAAGACGTTCAGAATTATGGAAGAATAATTAATTTTTCGGCCAAAAAGAAGACCGTTATCATGCCTCGGCCACCGTATCAACCAGATTTGGCCCCTGCGACCTTTTCCTATTCCCAAGATTGAAGAGACTCATGTAAAGAC
>NW_019291929.1:23419-63390 GCF_000500325.1 Leptinotarsa decemlineata | reverse complement strand
GCGAAGTCAACCCTGAATCTAGTTGGCTCTATTGTGTTTCGGTGTTTTGGTCAAATATTCCACAGTCAAACTCCTTTGGAGGATTACAAACAGTACTTGAAATGTATGTAGCATTTTTGCAAAATAAGCTATAAGCTTATTTTGCAAAAATGCTATTTTAAACGGTGAATATGAACGATGAACTTTTTGAAACAAGGCGAAGTCAACCCTGAATCTAGTTGGCTCTATTGTGTTCCGGTGTTTTGGGTAAATATTCCACAGTCAAACTCCTTTGGAGGATTACAAACAGTATTTGAAATTAAAGTTTCGAAACTCCTCACAGCATCACTAGCTGAATGGAACTCTCTTGGATACTTTTTTTGGTGTGTTAGTTCTGAATTTGTCGAGGATTCTGGTGAGATTCCTGAGACAGAAGGTTTTTATAGTCTCTCCTGTTTTTGTGTACTTTCCAAACTTTGCTCTCCATTATTGATGGAGATCTGACGTTCCCTCAAAACAATCTCATGAAGTCAGGTACTTTTTTGGGTCTGTTAGACCTCCAAGCATTGTTTTCTTTATGAGTCTCTCTCAGATTTCTCTAGAATTTTTTTATATTCAGTTAGAGATCTTTTATATTGGTCAAATTCTCCCCTAGTCTGTTGCCTGATTCGTGACTGATCAGTATTCCCCCAGAAAATATTCTTGTCAGTTATCTGGTTCAATATGGGACGTAAGTGAAAATTCTGGCACTCTTTAATCTGTCTGTTGTGGTTGAATGGTGGAAAGATAATCATTTTTCTTTGTTTCATTGTCAATGATCGTTTTTTCATAATTTCATGATTAAATGTGCATTCTGGATGATGAGAGGTACAATAAAAGACGAATATGAATTGCCATAGATAAGAGCGAATTCATCACTGACAACAGCACATTTGCCTCGTCACTCAATTTGGATCCCAGGACATCGACTGTGGATGCAAATCTTCACTGGCAGCAGGATGTTGCATATCTTGATGATGATCTAGAGGTGATCTTGAATTGGAGTGGAAGTAACCAGGTACAAATCAATGCTACCAAAACCCAGGCATTGGTTTTCTCCAAATAGATAAATGTCTCTGAACCGGATATAATAAAGTCAGATAATTCCGCTTTCTGCTTCGATAAGTTTGTTGTGGGTTGAAATGTATGGCAACATGTCGCTTGAATTGCAAAGGCTCAAAAGCTTGAAACACTGTTCCAAACCAGAAAACTGTACTCACCTCAGAAACTTCTGATGATTTATAAAGCTCAGATCAGACCTTNGGGCTAAATTAGAACTTTTCCAAATTATTTTCATATTGATAAATGCTTGGGATGGATTGCGATCTATGCATATTCGCCCCAATCTCCAACAGTTGAAATTGCGGGAATCGAGATTGATTCATTTCTCTATCAAGAAAAAGGGAGTGAGATAAAATATCATACTCCAGGACGAGAAACGCAAAACCAAATTGAATCGTATTCATATATTCCGTACCCCCGATAAATACCCCAACGGTCATCCTTTTCTATTGAAGAAACGCTGAGTTGTTGACCAGTAATAAACAGGATTACCGAATGAAATGTAACAGATCATCAATCAAACAAAAACCCCGCCAGCAGACGGTTCGCCGCCGCATTATTTCTGGATAGAAGGAAAAGAAAAGTCGATACAATTACATAAATCAGGACTGATATGACAATATCGGGTGTTAGGAATATAACCAATATGAGCCGAGGAAGCAAGGCGATCTGACATTGAGGAATGAGCTCGAATCAGGAGGGAAACGCCGGGATGACGGGAACTCGTGACCGAATTATCGGGATACGTGTGCCTATAATCCGTATTGAATAAATCCTATGGAACCGAGGTACTCGCCGAGAAAACAACGAGCTGGGGTCGATATGCTATTTTTCAAAGCGGAGATGTTAGATACGAAAAGAAAATGATAGTCACGTCACAAATAGAGAAAAGCCTCACTGGAGCAGACTCCCACATAACGTTATTATCCGGAATTTTGAAGAGGGTGAAATATTTCACTTTTTCATCGACTAATCTAAGGATACTGTGAAAATGTTTGTCAAAATTATTGACAATGCGTCATACTTCAAAGGAGATATCTGGAGCTAATTGTAGAATTGAATGCTTGACTTCCTTTATTTTTGATCAGTTCTTTGTAGAGAAGACTGATACACCATTATTATTTCTGCTGTTTTCTGAGAATAGGTGTTCAGTTGTGATAAATCTTCCAAGAGAAACACTTGATAACGGATATCTTTACATATGTTGAATTGAGTGTCATTTATTCAGAATGTATTGCCAAATCACCATCGACGAATGTAGCATTCAACAACACTTGCAAATAATAATAATAATGAATATATTCAAGTGAAGACATATCTGTATCTGTAGAATAGGGAGGGTGAGTGTAAGCCTTAGGCCAGTACTTAGGCCACATATGACCCATTGTACATCCTCCCGAGCAGATGTCCTCCTAGGTCATCGTCCATCCTGTCCTTTCCAGGAAGGTGGACAGGTCACTGGGATACATCTCCTTTATATCGGCAGGTGTAGGCCAAGACTCGCCGAACACACACTCTCTTATTGACGATAACTCCGGGCACTCGCACAGGACATGCCTGACAGCTCATCTTCCTGTTCACACATCCTGCATAGAGGTGTGTCCACCAGCCCCATATTATGGAGGTGTTTCCTTAGTTGACATTGGTCAATCAGAAATCCTACTGTTAGGAGTAGATTTTTCCTGGTCATTGCCAGATATTTCTTCGGCGCCAGCTTCCCAGGATCGCGCAGGGTGATCCTAGCAAGATTGCATCCTTTGATCTCCTGCATCTCTTTAGGGATTGAGCATGGGTGTGACTTTGGCTAGTTCCGCAATTGTCGAAGTCATCAGGCCGTAGGTGCCAGTGGGTCCTGAAATTCTCAGTCCAGCCGCTTCCTTGGCTAAAGAGTCGGCAATGCGATTACCTTTACTCCTGTCGTGCCCTTTAACCCACCTCAGGATAATGTTATCATCTACCGAGGTTTGGCTAAATCTTGGTATTCCTCTCTAGTACTAGGCCTGAGGTTATACGTTGTCTGTTCAAGGCTAATAGGGCTTGTCTGCTGTTAGTGCAGATTGTTATGTTTTTGCCAGAAATTCCTTTCTTGGTTCATTCTTTTGTGGCTATTGAGATACCAGCCAGTTCTGTTTGGACTACGATGGTATTTCTTCCCATTCCCCACTCAATTCTTAGACCTAGTGATCTGGAGTACACTCCACACCCTGAGCCTTATTTGATTTTTGAGCAGTCTGTATAAATCTGTATTGCATTTGTATCATCTGAGTCTATGTTCTACTTAATTTGTATTTTGTAGGGTTTATTAAACACAAACCACAAACACAAACACGAATATTAGAAGAAATTGTGGTTCACGACTTTTTCCATGATTTTCGAAATCACTGATAGCAAAGCAACTGGTCTATAGTTATTCAAAAGATTTTTCTTGTCCTTTATAGGAATAGGCTAAACGCGAGCAATCTTCTAACTAGAAGAGAAAACCCCTTCCTTGTAAGACAGGTTGAACAGTCTGCAAAATATTTGTTTGAAGGTGATTGACAATGTTTCGTGATGAATTTCACTAGTTCGGACTTCCATTGTCTATTATATAAAATGATTTGAAATCCCTGAAACAAGTGAAAAAGAATAATTAAAAAAGAATAGTTGAAAATAACAATTATATTAAGCAACAATAAACCTGAAATGAAATATCCTGGGCCTTCTTTAGTTTTTGAGCCGTCTGTATATATGCGAATTGCATTTGTAGCATTTTACTCTGTGTTTTGTTTTATTTGTATTTTGTAGAGTTTATTGAACACAAACCTGGGTTCAATTGAATCAGTGGTTGCCTGCAGCAGAGGTTGCGTTTCTCGCCATAGGCTCAGCCTATTCCTACTTCAAGGTTTACACCAGTCGTGCGCAATCGTAACATGGCCATTTACTCAATCTCCTTAACGTACAGGTCCAGAGAGGTCAGACCCGTAATTATAGTTCCATTGCCACGGTTGGTGTTGTTCTCATGGCTCCTGTGATGTTTAAACAAGCCAGTCGCTGTATTTGATATAATTTTTGGGTGACCGTTGCTTGTAGAACTTCGATCCCCATGCAATGGTTCCGTACGTTAACATAGGTCTTGTTATTGCAGTGTAGATCCAGGTGACCATATTTTCATTCTCATTAATGCCAGAATGAGTAGTAAGTCAGTACATACTTGTATTTTCACTCAAAAATCGGTAGTATTGATGTGACTGAAATTTTCTATTGAAATTATGGCAGCATATGTAAAATGTTCATAGAAATCATGAAGTAACACGTTTTTTTCTTACTCTATCTCATTGTAGCGTCAGTGATCTGTATATTAATTTCACTGAGATAAATGAAGCAGAGTTTAACGGGCCCATAGTGCAGAAAAATTATTTTCTTCTTAACGACCTCACAGAGGCATTTATCAAGCTTAAACAACTAGAACCCCTTTAAACCCTAAAATGCGATTCAGTGCCCACAGCTAGAGTTGAAATGCAACCCTTTCTAACGCTTCTTTATCGAATCGATAAAACTGTCATTCTGATAGTAAATTAGGCTGATTTATAAGCATTCCGCTTCTAATTCGAGAATAATGAAAACATCAACATTACTCGTGTTGAGTACTGACGAATTATTAATTGAGTTAGCGTGGTTTCAAGAACAGACTGATGCCCATCGGGAAAATGAGAGATGAAGCCTTGTTTTCAGTTAATTTATACAATTCGTTGTTTCGGAACTGAATTGATTTGGATTTATCCGAAATGATATATCAATTTTATGATTCAAACTACTGTTTACTTTTCCAGAGAAAGATTTATTGAAACGGAGTGATAAAGAGTGTTTTTTATAGAGGCATAAAACTTTGGAATGGAATAAAACAAAGATGAATTTTTGAATTGACAGGAAATTCACTTTATTCGAAGAACAATCTTCAGGCACTATAATTTAATTATGACTTCCGACACGGCTGGCTCGGACGTAGTCTTTTCTGGGGGTCCAATTTTCGACGACTTTTTCAAACATTTGTGGCCGTATATCGGCAATAACGCAGCGAATTTTATCCTCCAAGTGGTCGATCGTTCGAGCCTATCGGCGTGGTCTAGCGATTTCACATATCCCTATAGTCTAGCAGCGTTAAATCGCATTTTCTTGGAGGCTAATTCAAGGGTCCGAAACGTGAGACTATGCGGTTACCAAAAAACGTTTCCTTCAATGAATCAATTGCGGCACGAGTTGTGTAACATGTTGTGTCGTCTTGTTGAAACCGCAACTCCTGTTCATGTTTGTTCAATTGATGAACGAAAAAGTCAGTAAGAATGGTTCTATAGTGGTTACCATTGACTGTAACGTTCTGACCAGCATGGTTTTTGAAGAAGTACGGACCAATGATTCCATCAGTCCATGAAGCACGTCAGTGAGTGTTTCTGGATGTAACGGTGTCTCAACATACACTTGAGGAATATCATAACCCCAAATACGGCAGTTTTGTTTATTGACGTATCCATTCAAACAAAAGTGAGCATCAGCGCTGAAAAAAATTTTTGATAACAAACTCGAAACTAGAGTTCCACCAAACAGGCCTGGTAGCCGAAGGCTTTACACAAAACAGCCCAAGCGAAGTTGTCTGGTTTAAAGAGACAGGCTTATCTAGCAATCAGGCTATCTAGGCTCATCTAGCAATAAGTACCACACCGTCAGAGGACATGGATATCCTTCTAGATCTACCCCCTCTCCACTTTCTTCTGGAGGAAGAGACTAAAAGGACTGCATGCAGACTTGTGCACATTGCCAATTGTACAAATCAATTCAATGCGGAGTGCAACAGACTGTTGGTTGACTTCATGCCTCCAACTGTCAACTACGAACTGCCTTATAAAGGACTATTCCCGAGTAGAGAGGAGTGGATCCTCCGGGAGAAGGAAATTGAGAGCAGATAATTGTTGGTTCACAGATGGATCAAAAACACCTTTCCGTTCTGGTGCAGGTGTTTTTAGTCGCAGACCCAGGACAGAGATATCTACCTGCCTAGAAAGTTATGCGACTGTATTTTAAGCGGAAATTTATGCTATTGAATTGTGTGCGGAGAGATTGGATAAATCCAACCTCATACACAAGTCAATAAAAATATTCTCGGACAGTCAAGCGGCGTTGGAGGCTCTTAGCTCCTACTGAGCAACGTCTAAATTGGTAGCAAATTGCCAAAAACGACTCTCTTCGATAGGATGACTTAGCAGATTGTTTCTGGTCTGGATTCCTGGCCATACTGGCCTGGAAGGCAATGAGGCTACTGACTCCCTTGCAAAGGAACTCAGTTTACAAAGTCACAGACAAAACACGGAAACATTTTGATCTTTCCGCCTGCCGACGGGACATTTAGTTGTTGAAAAAAACAGTTGTCCACATCATAAGGTAATCAGAATGTGTCTTATTTTGACAACTCAAGTTTTTGTTTTGTCGAAATCGACAAGAAAAATCACAAAAGAAATGAAAAGGCATAAGATTGATATTGATTGATATAATTTTTGATATCTAGTATTATGGAATTGCAGAAGGGTCACATACTCTTATTATTTGTTCCTTGGAAATTACCACTTTTAAACTCAAAATTTTGATTCAAATTTCGAAATTTCAACTTTATAAGTCGAAATTTTCAGTTGAAATTCGAAGATTTAGGTAGAAATTTCATTAAAATTGAAATATTGAGGTAAAAGATGTCACTTTGAGTTTCAATTCATAATTTGAGGTTGAATGTCGAAATTTGGAGATTAGAATTAAAATTTGTAGATAAAAGTGGAAATTTCGAGATTGAAGTCAAAATTTCGAATTTGAAATCAAAATTTGGAGATTTCAGTAACATTTACAAATCCCTCCTTGATCCAGGACGCTCATTGGTTTTTTTGCGCCAATTTTTTTGTGAGTTAATACAGGACACTGAAGGACATATTCATGTCAAATTTCAGCCACGTAAGTGTGATTCATTTGCTGCAGGTGTGAAAATATTTCTGATTTTCACCGTTTTGAATTCCTAATTGTTTATATCTGGCCAAGTTTTAGTAGGATTCAGTTTAAGAACCTCAAAAAATGAATGTTTCGAGAAGTTCTGCAAGACTGGAAATTTTCAAGGTTATCAAAGGAGCCGTTATACACATATTTTCCATGTTTCAAGCATGTTTCCAGTGTTTAAAATGTATTCGAAAGAAACTCCTGTACAGGATCGATAAACATATTTGCAAAGAATATTCATTGAATGTAATTATTTCCTACTTTCTTCGAAAACTTTCCATATTCATTTGTATGATGATGGAGAGAAAGGGAACCAAAAACCTTTTTCTAGAAGGAAACTATATTCAATCGACTGATTTCGTCACTGGAATTGTTATTTGCGCTTGATACATCATCCAATTGTCTCAATTGTACCTGTTTCTGGTATTTTTTATATTTCATTGATGTCATAGAGGTTACTTACCTTCAAAACAGGCACGTTTCTCAGTCAACAGAAATGCAATACTCTTTTCGACGCGCCTTTCATGACCTAAGTTGGCCTGAGTTGAAGAAAACTGAGGACGCCAACTTTGTTGTCGAAACACACGTCGAAAATAGTGTTGCATTTCTGGTGGTTGGCGAAAGCGCTTGTCCTGGATTGGTTCTATGCCAGACGTTCCAGTTTCTCCTTTTTTTATGTATAAATTTAGCTACGTTGATAAAAGACCTACTTTTTCAAATGTTTCAATGCTCATTCCACACATCCAAGACATATTCTGTAAATTATATGTTGATAAAATTTTCGTTTCAAGTACCTACTCAGTTGATTGATCATGTCCGGTAGAAGCACTAATTTTACTAAAAAAAAAATTGAAAGCCCATAATCAATTTCCACTTTTCGACCTACTTCTTATCTACAGATATTAATGGATAACCGGAAATTGAAAAAAATGATTTTCAGTGGACCTAGTCGAGCTTCTTCATATCGCAGGATGTTACGAAATTGATTGATGAAGCATTGAATTAAAAAAAATTACATATGGGGTCATGAGTAGAGTTGAGAAATTACTTCATTTCAGTTGGTCGTATAAGGTAAAGATGATAGATGCTTATTAAAAAACTTATATTCCAAGAGTGAACAATTAAACTGGTATATCTGTCAAGAAGTGCGTACTTTTGAGAAACATATGAAAACAGGAGTTTTAACGATTCTGAAGTTTTCCAGCAAGTTAGAACTATTTTTCTCATTCATGGAAATGACTTTTTCTATTTCCAGTCTGGAAATGTGATGGAAGATAATACCCAGAAACTTTTTCCAAAAACAAATGTTTGTTACTGTCTCAGCTTAGTTAATTTTTAAAATTGTGGACGGCTTTACACCCAAAAAACAATTAGAAGTAATGAATTCTTCACAGAAAAAAGTCTTTCAGATAATAAAAACATATGTATATCATCAAAACCAGATGAAATCATATTTTTCAATACATATAGTACAATTCATCTTCAATGTAAGGGCTGAGGAATAAGAGTCTGGGTGTTTTGAAATTTTTCATGAAACTTCAGTTATCCATATTTTTATTACTCATTCAGTTTATCATATGCCTAGAAAAGTTCCTGAAGTGATTATTGAACGAAATAGCAATTATCATTGAGAACTAATATTTCATTATCTTCATCTATTAGTATATTATTATAAGTGTTTTCACAATTTGTTTGGGATCAGATGCAATTCCCCAAAAATTGTCTGATTAGGTTGTTCAATTTCGACATTATTTTTATTTATTCGATCTGATGAATTCAAAGAGTTTTTGTTTTTCCAATTCATAATAACTCGCTTTGTCAGGATGACTGTTCTTCAATCTGTGGAAGATCATACGAATTCCAACGGGACATTTTAATATCAATGCTAACCCAAGTAGTTTAGATTGCGTTTTTAAAAATGAATGTCAAAACCGATGAGAAAGTCTTTCAGAAAGTATCAAAAGCCGAGTTTATATCTTTGTTTTCTCAAATCTTCATTTTGTAGAAGTCAACAATAGAAGTCAAACCTGTAGAATTGAATGATCATTGAATTTACAAGGCATTATAGAATTTGAACTTCTTTTACGAATAGAAAGAATAATGATTTCTGGTCAAAGGTACAATTTTCATTTTCTATTGCCCAGTATCTGCCTTTTTGATATCTGACCAATCGCTAATATTGTAGTGGCTGTTACTAATATGGTTGGTCAACCAATATCAGATAACAAATTTGAACACATGAAAAAATTAAGTAATTAAGTATTTTTCGAAAACAAAAACAAGCACTACAGAAACATTTTTAAGGCGCTCTAAGATCGGTGCCTGTACGAAAGTAGTGATTCATATTGGATTTGAATCGCTAGAGAATAAGTCTATTTGGAAAAACGTTCTCAGTTCTCCAAATTAAATAATTCTGAAACAGTGAAATTAGAGGTGTACTGAGTTGAACCTCAAAACAATGAACAGCCACATTCTGTCACGTATTTCGGATATGTACCGCTCTTGGTGGAATCAAATGTGCCAAGTCATTTGAACACTTGAAAGTATCTATAGAAGAGATTTAAAATAACTATCCTTTCTTCGATGTTCCAGACTATCAAGATTGCAAGTGATATTGGCGTCTTCAAATCAAGCGGATGGCTGATGGGAGTTCATTTGCACAATTTTTGAGCATGATAACGGGCACTTCATCAGTACCAGACGCCTTATTGATATTGAGCTGTTTCAGAATTTGTCTGACTAGACGTTGCCGAGAAGTAATTTCCGCCATTGTGAATTCTGGAAGTAAATTCGCATGATCCACAAATTTTTGTAGGGAGTTTATTTTGAAATTAATTGTTTCCTTCTTTTCTTTGGAAGATTACAATTTTTTTCGTATAAAGATGGAGAAGTAAAAAGCCAAATTTTTTCTCTCCCAAAAATTGATCTCTCCTAAAAATCACCCCTTTAAATTTGTTTATAAATTCATTTGAAAGCGAATTTTGAAATTTTCAAGATTCACAAACGCCTATGGGTTTATGTGATAATCTTATTTTCCAATTCATTACGTAAAGGCACGGGAAAATACAACCTAGAACCGATTTCTACGATTATGACGTAAATTCGGTTTAACCCCCAAGGCGATCACGCTGAAGCGGTAAACATCAATTCAATGTATCATTAAAAATAGGTATTGAGATAATACCCGCGTAAATAATATTTGATATCACGTTTCCAGCTTCGTGGAACTTCTTTGGAATAATTCAGAGGAACAATCAGAGATTACCTGGCCGTTTTTTTCTTGTAATTTCAGCAGTGAATATTACCTCTATAAATTCTCATGGCCCTGATTTTTCCTTATATTCACCTAGTAAAGTTTCCAGATTGAGTAACGAAAGGTTTTCCTTGTTGTGATGAAGCTCTCTATTCAACAGCTCAAGAAAAATCACATCTACTTAAAATTAATCATGTTTCAACATACGCTGATGTGAAATAACCTGAAAAATTTAGCGAAGAAAGGAGAATTGGAACTCTCTATGTTTTTACCACTTTCATTTGTCACTAACGTTACTGCAGTTTCGTTCTATAAGGATATTTTCAAATTCATACTCTAAACTCCTTTGAGAAATCAAAATGAAGACGTACAGCTGCCGGACCGAGTCGTGGCCGGTAAAAAGCCCTTCCCTCAAGATGTGCAGTAGATATGGAGAAATCTGTTATCAGTCTGTTAGATTATTCGAGCCGTAAACGTAAAATTGCGAACAAAAATTAATTTTCATCAATACTTTTCTAGACTATTTTTATAATGGCTTGCGTTTTTTTTTTTCAATAGAATCGTTTGAGTAAAGAAATTGAAAGCCTTTTGGGAAAGAAAGTTTTTGGCTTTCTACTACTCCATCTGATACAAAAAAAGAAATGAGAGAATCTTTCAAAGAAAATGTATAGAGTTACTTATTCTCAAATTGATTACTTCCTTCCTTTCTTTGGAAGATTCTCTCATTCCTTTTTTTTGTATCGGATGGAGTAGTAGAAAGCCAAAATCTTTCTTTCCCAAAAAGACGAAAGGATTATGGAAGGGATAAAATTATGCCACATTTGATGAATAATGATCTAGGAATGAATGTAGAAGTGAGTTCATTGAAATTTGTACCGGCCTCAGATTGAAAATTTGAATTACGTGATAATATAACACAAAATCACACACCAAAACAAACTGGTGAATTCAATAGTTGCTTGTTGTTTTCGCCGATCGTTTACACATAGCAAAATCTCTTTACAAACACCGAAACCTTTTGAACTTTCCCCTGTCTACGGGACATTTTGTTGACAAAAACAGTCGAACGCGACACAAAGTCTTCCAAATGTCTCTTATTTCGACAACAATCAACAAGTTTATGTTTTGTTCAAATCAAAGTTGCTGTTCTGTTATGGTTTTGTCCTCTGTCTTAACAAATTTAAAATCTCTTTCTAGAACAACCAAGGAAATACGCATTTACTTTCAGGAAACATATTCTTATATCTAACAGAAAAAAATTTGTAACAAAATATAATGTTCGGCTTCAGAGGTCTAAATAATTCGTTTTCAACAATTCGTCACCCTTTCATTCACGACCAATGAGGGCTAAAATTTTCAGAAAAACTAGTGGGTTACTTGAAATTTATGATGCTATAAGCTTATTTTGCAAAAATTCTATTTTAAACGGTGAATATGAACGATGAACTATTTGAAACGGGGCGAAGTCAACCCTGAATCTAGTTGGCTCTATTGTGTTTCGGTGTTTTGGTCAAATATTCCACAGTCAAACTCCTTTGGAGGATTACAAACAGTATTTGAAATGAAAGTTTCGAAACTCCTCACAGCATCACTAGCTGAATGGAACTCTCTTGGGTGCTTTTTTTGGTGTTTCAGTTCTGAATTTTTCGAGGACTCTGGTGAGATTTCTGAGGGAGAAGGTTTTTATAGTCTCTCCTGTTTTTGTGTACTTTCCAAACTTTGCTCTCCATTATTGATGGAGATCTGACGTTCCCTCAAAACAATCTCATGAAGTCAGGTACTTTTTTGGGTCTGTTAGACCTCCAAGCATTGTTTTCTTTATGAGTCTCTCTCAGATTTCTCTAGAATTTTTTTATATTCACTTAGAGATCTTTTATATTGGTCAAATTCTTCCCTAGTCTGTTGCCTGATTCGTGACTGATCAGTATTCCCCAGAAAATATTCTTGTCAATTATCTGGTTCAATATGGGACGTAAGTAAAAATTCTGGCACTCTGTAATCTGTCTGTTGTGGTTGAATGGTGGAAAGATAATCATTTTTCTTTGTTTCATTGTCAATGATCGTTTTTTTTAATTTCATAATTTCATGATTAAATGTGCATTCTGGATGATGAGAGGTACAATAAAAGACGAATTTGAAATGCCATAGATAAGAGCAAATACATCGCTGACAACAGCACATTTGCCTCGTCACTCAATGTGGATCCCAGGACATCGACTGTGGATGCAAATCTTCACTGGCAGCAGGAGGTTGCATATCTTGATGATGATCTAGAGGTGATCTTGAACTGGAGTGGTAGTAACCAGGTTCAAATCGATGCTACGAAAACCCAGGCATTGATTTTATCCAAATAGATAAATGTATCTGAACCGGATATAATGAAATCAGATAATTCCGCTTTTTGCTTCAATAAGTTTGTTGGGGGTTGAAATGTACGCCAAAATGTCGCTTGAATTGCAAAGGCTCAAAAGCTTGAAACACTGTTCCAAACCAGAAAACTGTACTCACCTCAGAAACTTCTGATGATTTATAAAGCTTTTTGTTTCGCAAGAAGTTACAAAGAATATGTAAGTATATAAATATTTGTAAAAAAGTAAGTAGGCATCCATGGAGTAGAAACTACGAAACATTTTGTTGTATATTGTGAATTTGGTGTTATAGTTAAACAAATTATACTCCGGCTTGAGGTAAAATAGGCCGATTAAATACTAGACGTACGAAAAATAAGAAAAATACATAAATCCTAGGACAAATATTACACGTTCTATAAGAATAAAATATTAATGTACAAATAGATAAAATCTTAGGCAATATGGATAAGATTATGCTACTAACTTATTTTACTCTAGCAGATTTAAAAAAAAATTGTCTATCTTTTTCAAGAATGTGTTTTCTTATTTGTTTTTTGAATATTGGTTTGGAATATGATTTTTTTTTGCGAGGTACAGTGTTATATAATTTAGTTGCCATGAAAGATTATGCTCTTTGTGAAATTGACTTTTCAACAGTAGGATAGGTTAGTTGGTCGCGATGTCGTGTGTTATAGTCGTGGTTTCGTGATCTTGAAAGTAAGTTAAAATCGTATTAATCATTACTCAGTCTTATGAGTTCTTCCTAGTTGGGTGAATCGTTTGATAATTTGATAATGAATTTATCATGCAGAAATTTGGCAGGTAGTCATAGTCATAATGATTCAAATTACTATGAAAGCAGCACACAGAATTTGTACACAGAGTATTGAGACGCTATCTTACGGTTAGCGGTTTTGAAGCGTGCTTTAGGAGTTCATTAATATGTGCAATGAGGTACTGCATGTTTTATGTGATGTATATTACGTGGAAATTATAGTGAAGACTGAGCAAAGACCAATTTTCTTTACACGAGTAATATAAAACTATATTCATTTCGAAATATAATGAGAGACAGTCGAATAACTCAATATGTTCACATGTGATATTGATATTTCAATATTTCTAAAATAAATATTTTTTTTGTAGATACGCGAACAATTATGATTACTCTTATGATAACCTGGGGCTAAATTAGAACTTTTCCAAATTATTTTCATATTGATAAATGCTTGGGATGGATTGCGATCTATGCATATTCGCCCCAATCTCTAACAGTTGAAATTGCGGGAATCGAGATTGATTCATTTCTCTATCAAGAAAAAGGGAGTGAGATAAAATATCATACTCCAGGACGAGAAACGCAAAACCAAATTGAATCGTATTCATATATTCCGTACCCCCGATAAATACCCCAACGGTCATCCTTTTCTATTGAAGAAACGCTGAGTTGTTGACCAGTAATAAACAGGATTACCGAATGAAATGTAACAGATCATCAATCAAACAAAAACCCCGCCAGCAGACGGTTCGCCGCCGCATTATTTCTGGATAGAAGGAAAAGAAAAGTCGATACAATTACATAAATCAGGACTGATATGACAATATCGGGTGTTAGGAATATAACCAATATGAGCCGAGGAAGCAAGGCGATCTGACATTGAGGAATGAGCTCGAATCAGGAGGGAAACGCCGGGATGACGGGAACTCGTGACCGAATTATCGGGATACGTGTGCCTATAATCCGTATTGAATAAATCCTATGGAACCGAGGTACTCGCCGAGAAAACAACGAGCTGGGGTCGATATGCTATTTTTCAAAGCGGAGATGTTAGATACGAAAAGAAAATGATAGTCACGTCACAAATAGAGAAAAGCCTCACTGGAGCAGGCTCCCACATAACGTTATTATCTGGAATTTTGAAGAGGGTGAAATATTTCACTTTTTCTTCGACTAATCTAAGGATACTGTGAAAATGTTTGTCAAAATTATTGACAATGCGTCATACTTCAAAGGAGATATCTGGAGCTAATTGTAGAATTGAATGCTTGACTTCCTTTATTTTTGATCAGTTCTTTGTAGAGAAGACTGATACACCATTATTATTTCTGCTGTTTTCTGAGAATAGGTGTTCAGTTGTGATGAATCTTCCAAGAGAAGATAACGGCTATCTTTACATATGTTGAATTGAGTGTCATTTATTCAGAATGTATTGCCAAATCACCATCGACGAATGTAGCATCACTGGGAGACATCTCCTTTATATCGGCAGGTGTAGGCCAAGACTCGCCGAACACACACTCTCTCATTGACGATAACTCCGGGTACTCGCACAGGACATGCCTTTCAGTATCATCTTCCTGTTCACACATCCTGCATAGAGGTGTGTACACCAGCCCCATATTATGGAGGTGTTTCCTCAGTTGAAAGTGGCCAATCAGAAATCCTACTGTTAGGCGTAGATTTTCCCTGGTCATTACCAGATATTTCTTCGGCGTCAGCTTCCCAGGATCGCGCAGGGTGATCCTAGCAAGATTGCATCCTTTGATCTCCTGCATCTCTTTACTCCTGTCGTGCCCTTTAACCCACCTCAGCATAATGTTATCATCTACCGAGGTTTGGCTAAATCTTGGTGTTCCTCTCTAGTACTAGGCCTGAGGTTATACGTTGTCTGTTCAAGGCTAATAGGGCTTGTTTGCTGTTTGTGCAGATTGTTATGTTTTTGCCAGAAATTCCTTTCTTGGTTCATTCTTTTGTGGCGATTGAGATACCAGCCAGTTCTGTTTGGACTACGTTGGTATTTCTTCCCATTCCCCACTTAATTCTTAGACCTAGTGATCCGGAGTACACTCCACACCCTGAGCCTTATTTGATTTTTGAGCAGTCTGTATAAATCTGTATTGCATTTGTATCATCTGACTGTATGTTCTGCTTAATTTGTATTTTGTAGGGTTTATTAAACACAAACCACAAACACAAACACGAATATTAGAAGAAATTGTGGTTCACGACTTTCTCCATGATTTTCGATATCACTGATAGCAAAGCAACTGGTCTATAGTTATTTAAAAGATTTTTCTTGTCCTTTATAGGAATAGGCTAAACGCTAGCAATCTTCTATCTAGAAGAAAAAACCCCTTCCTTGTAAGACAGGTTGAACAGTCTGCAAAATACTGGTGCGAATTCAATTGCGCACTTTTTAAGGACGATGACGGGCACTTCATCAGGACCAGATGCCTTGTTGATATTGAGCTGTTCCAAAATTCGCCTGACTAGACGCTGTCGAAAATTAATTTCCGGCATTGTGGATTCTAGTGTGGTGGTGCCTTTCTCAGAAAATCGACAGTGGAGTAAGATGCAAATTGTTCAGCCAGTAGATTTCCTTCAACTATGGCTGTTGTTGCAATGGAACCACCGGCTTGTGTTAGTGGTGGAATTGTGGATTTTGTAAAGTTCTGATTAACAGCTCAAGCTACCCACCAGAAGGATCTGGACACGTTGGGATTCGCAAGCAGTTCATCCCTAATTCTCCTATTGTGCAGTTCTTTGCTTCCATTTACCCTCAGTTTGCAGCTGTTGCCAGCATTAACGAACCTAGTTCGGTTTTTGCACTGGGATTTTTGTGTCATTGCCGGTAGGCGACATTTTTGGAGGCGACAGCTTCCTCGCAATTTTTGTTGAACCAAGGTTTGCCGTTAGGAGGTCGTTTCATTGAAAAAGGAATATATGCATCCATGGATCCGTGACTTCAAAAGCACAAGTTGATGGATTTTTAGAGCTGAAACAAACATCTGGGCAGGGAAATTTTTTCTATCTTTCTATCATTCCTTCTGCTAATTTTTTTCCTGCTTCATCTTTCAAATTGTGCAATATGAGTAATTTTATCTGTCTGTTTATCTGTCCTACCACGAAAGAACTTTTTGTTCGCTTTATAGTTCTAGCTTATCTCGCCAAATTCTTTCCATGATTGATTTTTGCCATTTCTATAATTTTTTTTGACTTATGTTCTGGCTATCTTGTATAGATTGTAGTCCTCTTCATTACTTGGTTTTATGTTTTCTTGTCATCTGCTCTTTCCTCAATGTGAGTTTGTTTTTCTGATGATCACCATCTGATTTCCTTTGTATGCGTTTTCAATTTTTGTTGTATCACAATTTCATTTGGATGCATTCATCAGAATCCTTTTCAGTTTTCTCCATTCAGGAATAATTTCAGTATTTTTGTTGTAGGTTTGTACAAATTACTTTTTTATACCTATTATCTACCGAGGCCAAAGCCTCGGTAGATAATAACATTATCCTGAGGTGGGTTGAAGGGCGCAATAGGAGTAAAGGTAATCGAATTGCGGACTCTTTAGCTAAGGAAGCGGCTGGACTAAGAATTTTAGGACCCAGTGACACCCACGGCCTGATGACTTCGACAATTGCAGAACTAGCCAAACGTCACACCAATGCTGAATCCCTGAAGAGATGGGATGAAATCAATTGTGTTATTGAATCCAAAGTAATTTTGGTTTAGACATACATACAATAGTAAAAATGAATGAATGTATGTTTTTTATAGCACTTCATCTATAAATTTGTGAGAATCTTCTGGAAGAATGCTTAGGAATATATGTGAGACGTTGAACGAAACCAGTTTGAACCTGTTTGGAATCAGGTGGAAGGTGAATATTGGTAGTTCCTGGGAGTTTTGATTTTGAACGAAGATGAGAATTGGGTGCATTTTTCTTTGGTATTTATAAAGAGTTTTCAAATTTTATAGCATGTTGCTGTTAGAAATGATACCACCGGTCTGATGGTAGCACGTTGTTAGTGAAGTTGAATAAATGAGTAGGTACAGTGTAGGTTTCGTGGATGCGACAGTAACTGATAAAGCTACCGGGTTCTTGATAAAACTTATTGTAAATATTCTATAATTTTCATCGTAGATAGTTGATATGAAATAATTCAGACTAATATATGAATAGGTATCAAATTGTGACGACGACCAGGAAAGTTTGAATACTTTATCCGAAAATTGTACTCAATTGTAGACAATTTGAACTTTATGGGATTTGTTTAAATGCAACGCATTTGTTCATATTTTCAAACAGATGTTGAAACGGAAAACCGAAACTGAATATTGAGTGAAATATGATCCCTGCAGAATCAATAAAATTTCAAGGCGAGCCGTAGAAGACACACTTTTTCCATGTTGTCTCGTTTTAGAAATCATGGGCAATATGGCTCAAGCGTTGAAAACATGTTATACGTGAATTATTCAGATAATAATCTAGCAATAAAAATAGCGTGAGTTATATAATAAGCAGGATAAGATGGCAAGTCGAAGATGAATGCTGCAGGAAGGCCTTCATCAGTCAAGGTCTACACGATCCGCCTCAGGCTACGGAGACCTGTTAATATTCACCTCTAGATATCCATCGCCATTATAGATACCAATAGAAAATAACGCTGCCAAATGTCCTACTTTATTTCTGCAATTCTTGAATGGATATATTTTTATGATGCTTATCTGTTTGATCATGAGAATCATTGGACAGGATTCATCAAGAGAAGTTAACAGAGAATAATAAAATCTCTTTTCATGATACTGAAAAAAATGTTGATTTCAGATGGAATTCGACATTTTGATGTTTGACTCAAAGTTTCATCTTTTTTTTTTGATCATTGAAACAGAATAAAATTTTATTGAAATCACTACAAAAAAACAAAGTGTCTCCGCCAAGTCTGTCTGTCTGAATGGAATAAACTCAAAAACAAGCGAACGTAATTTCATGAAAATGACAACAAAGATGTGATTCTTTCCAGCCGGGAAGTACTTATTTTCGGAACTATGCGGAAAAAATGTTACTTTTTCAAAAAAAGGGTTCTGGAAGTGGGTACTTTTCCTAAAAATAATTTTGATGCATATTTTATCGTTAATGAATATAATGAAGCATCTTCTTATAAATCTTATTGTAACAAATCTTATTGGACAAAAATACGTTTAAATTTTCAGCTGAAGTAGATCATGAAAAGTAGACTACAAAAATGAAACTGTGATGTTAATATTATAGCTTTAGCATATTTTCGGATTATATATGAATACTTTTATATTTCATAAATGAAATACACAAACCTAACTAGAGGATTATTGGTTTATCATGGATACCAAATACCAAAGCCAAAGTCATTTTGTGTTAGTGTAATCACCCTGGTCCGACGTATCATTTGATTTGATGTACCTCCTTTCATTTTCGGATTCATTCGTGTTTTTTAAAGCTTTTATTCAACTTGACTTGTGTGTATGTTAACAAATCTTTTTTGTTTATTGTTTGTTTATTTTGACCCACTTTCCGGTATCAGATCAACCTGAAATTTTGTATGCTGATCCAGAACCGATGACAATGCATGTTAATCATGAACGTGACCTGATGCTGCTGCCAGGATCAGCTCCGTATGAGAGATCTCCTCATCGGTAAATAGCAGGGACACGAAATTTTGTATAAGCAGTCGTTTATGATAGGAAGTTTGCAGGCCCACCATGAACTGGATGCCACATCCAGGGTTGGCTTCAATAAAAAAATATATTTCTAGAAAAAAAAAATCAAGGTTATACTTCTCATTCATGGAAATNCATTACAAAATTTTAATTTCAAATCGAAATTATCGCGACAAGCTTTTATTATAATTTCAATTGTGTAAAGTCATGAATGAATGTGGTTAATGTGATTCAAAATTTCATTTTGATCTTTTTAGGGCACTAAAATGGAAACTTGTTTTTTTATAATCATTTTATTATATGTGTCGTTTGAAATTAAGTATTTAGGTTCATCTTCTGACTAATATGTATTTTGTTATGTGTTTATTGCTTGAACTACTGACATACGATATGCTTCGTCAATGAAAATTTTTGTTTTCTCTATTTTGGTCATCGTCTATTTGAACCCTCTGAAACTGCTTTCATATTATTATTTCATCTTCACACCTGAAGGCTCGGTGCCAAAGGTGACGGTGAAATAACATAAAACTCATCTTCAATAGGTTTGAAAGAATTAGTTGTACTTGAGACTTGGTTGGCAAATAATGCATACAAAAAAAAAGTGCTCGAACATACTTAAGAAAGTACTCAAGGAGAGATCTTTCGAAAAATCTTTTGACACTTTTCAGATTATTTTACGAGAATGAATTACTTGAAGCATCATCATTAGAACAACAACAGTTACGATTTTTGCGATTTTTTTTACCCGTTTCACTAAATGTGTTTTGTGTGAAATCACATTGTACCACAGGTTTCACATAAATGTCGTATCTTGAAGTTTTCTACAGATTTGTTGTCAAATATATCTTTAATTGAACTTGAGAAACCCCTAAATGAGACAAAGGAACGAAAATAACTAATTTATGTTATTTAAGCGTTGATTTCGTCTGAACCATCCAGTTGTGTAAAAATGCAATTGAAACAATTAATCTGACATTTGGGTCTATTGTGCCGTCCAATAGCTTTACGAATAGATGACAAAGCGCATTCCAGAGTACAAGAAGGGTTGGAGTCGTATCAATTAAGTGTTAGGACTTTATTACTCGTCATGCCATATTCCCGATACCATAATTGGAATTTACTTGGGCCTGAAAACTTCCCTTCCTAATGCCAATATAATCGTGGAGAGATGAATATTCAGAAAAAGAAGTTTCATACCGATCACTTTTTATCAATAAACTCATTTCCAAATTCGATTTCAAAATATTTCTCAAGTATTAACTTCGATGCATTAACAAAGTGACTCAATTTTCAATTAGTGATGATGTAACTGCAAGTTATTGGCATACATACCATATTCGACTGTTTTTCAAACCGAATGTGAAATGGACACGGTAAATGATGTACAGAATAGGTCCAAGTATCTAACCCTGAGAAATACCCGAAGAATTTTTTTTCAAATATGGTTTTTCGCCCTTGGCATTTTATAATGTAACTGCAAATTATTGGCATACATACCATATTCGACTGTTTTTCAAACCGGATGTGAAATGGACAGGGTAAATTATGTACAGAATAGGTCCAAGTATCTAACCCTGAGAATTACCCGAAGAATTTTTTTTCAAATGTGGTTGTTCGCCCTTGGCATTTACTGTCTATTCGAATGACATGAATCAAAATATTCCAAAAAAGATTGCTATCAGAAAGACTATTGTAATGTAATGCAGAACTGGTAACTGAGGTAATTTCATTAAATATGACACGTAATTAACACCTGAAATCAATGACATCATTTGAGATAAATAATTTTCTATAACTTCACACTTTGTCTCCTCAAACGTCTAATGGAAGCTCAATACAACACATTTCTATGTACATATTTGATATTTCAACCTTACAATTTCCGATACTTATTTGAAAAAGTAATAAAATTTCACTTTCCGACTATGAATTTCGAACGCAACCGATAAAGCGGAAGCCAACGTATACACGAGACATTCTACATGTGGTTCATACACGTTTGTTTGATCTATCTGTTCTGAAGTCCATCCTCGACATGACAGGTAGACCTAACAGTGGAGAACAGATTCAATATTTACACTAAAATATTGACAGTGGTCAGCAAATATCATAAAACAACCTTTACAAATATTGAAAATGGAAGATTTTTAAAATTTAAGTAACACGGTTTCAAAGTTTTCTATACTCGTAGGTACGGGAGTAATGAATATGTTCTAAATGTGACAGATCGTCTACCAGCAGCGTTGAAATACACGAAAATGCCAGTTAATGCGCAGAAAATAGATAGATAGATAGATGGATAGATAGATTGAATTTATTTGTCCTTTGTGCTACAGTCTCTCAGTCTAAAAATCAAAAATTCTGCTCTACTTTGCCAAGCTTTCGCTTCTGATGGGAAGCTTCTTCAGGGCCTATAATTTATTGACTTGTTGGTTTTTTTTTGCCATCGAGAAACATTACAATTCATACTTACAGTAAAAATGAGTTAAAAACAATAAATTGAACATATAAACTGACGGAGAAGGTTGAACATGTATAGATTATTTTGTGTTTGACAAATGTCATATCTTCACATAAATGTCATTTTTCAATGGGTCAAACTCCTCAAACTACGAATGTATTGAAAGAAATGAATGATCAATTAATTTCAAGGATCGAAACATTTCGGATATTTCATTAACGTTCCTTCAACGATTTCATCTCGCACAATCGATTCTCGGGGTTATTTTTTCGTTTCCACCAGTAAGTTCTCGCGAAAGAAGTGAATGTTTCTCCAAATATGTTTCTCCGTCTTGATGGTATTGATCCCGTTCCGGTCTATCCTGCACCCTCCTGCCGTTGTTGTGTCCTGCATACCAATTGCCTGCTATTTTTTCTTCCCTTCCGTTGATGTCGATGCGGTGCGTCTCGGCCTCGCTAAATAAAAAATACCAATACTATCCGAGAGTTACGGTACAATTATTCTCCTCGACTTTCTCCTTATTTCATACTGCACGGTCGGATTCCGATAAATTTTATATTTCATTTTTTCAGTTTCGGGAAAGATTCGACAAAAATGTAATATTGGGGTGGGATTGGATGAAACCATTCAATGAAATCGATATACGATATATGTTTGTTCGAAGGATTTTTCTATTTTCTACATCTCAGTGGTTTGTTCATTATAAGCGACAAAAATGAAAACAACCCCATAATAAAGAGAAGCGGTTGTAGTCCGGAAAGTACCCACTTCCTGAACGCTCCTTTTTTGAGACAGTAGCATTTTTCCGGCCTAGTCCCCTGACTAGGCCGAGAAGAATCACATTGTTGTTGTCATTGTAAATATTCATTCATATTTTTAATGACAACAACGAAGCTTCGGAGGATACGGCTAGATCAGCGCAACCTCAGGGGCAAAATAATAATGATAATATTCATTACCAATATATGCAGATAAAATACATGTAGGCATATTCAAAATGGAGCAAACATAATCAAATTAATCGAGATTGATTCATTTCTCTATCAAGAAAAAGGGAGTGAGATAAAATATCATACTCCAAGACGAGAAAGGCAAAACCAAATTGAATCGTATTCATATATTCCGTACCCCCGATAAATACCCCAACGGTCATCCTTTTCTATTGAAGAAACGCTGAGTTGTTGACCAGTAATAAACAGGATTACCGAATGAAATGTAACAGATCATCAATCAAACAAAAACCCCGCCAGCAGACGGTTCGCCGCCGCATTATTTCTGGATAGAAGGAAAAGAAAAGTCGATACAATTACATAAATCAGGACTGATATGACAATATCGGGTGTTAGGAATATAACCAATATGAGCCGAGGAAGCAAGGCGATCTGACATTGAGGAATGAGCTCGAATCAGGAGGGAAACGCCGGGATGACGGGAACTCGTGACCGAATTATCGGGATACGTGTGCCTATAATCCGTATTGAATAAATCCTATGGAACCGAGGTACTCGCCGAGAAAACAACGAGCTGGGGTCGATATGCTATTTTTCAAAGCGGAGATGTTAGATACGAAAAGAAAATGATAGTCACGTCACAAATAGAGAAAAGCCTCACTGGAGCAGGCTCCCACATAACGTTATTATCTGGAATTTTGAAGAGGGTGAAATATTTCACTTTTTCTTCGACTAATCTAAGGATACTGTGAAAATGTTTGTCAAAATTATTGACAATGCGTCATACTTCAAAGGAGATATCTGGAGCTAATTGTAGAATTGAATGCTTGACTTCCTTTATTTTTGATCAGTTCTTTGTAGAGAAGACTGATACACCATTATTATTTCTGCTGTTTTCTGAGAATAGGTGTTCAGTTGTGATGAATCTTCCAAGAGAAGATAACGGCTATCTTTACATATGTTGAATTGAGTGTCATTTATTCAGAATGTATTGCCAAATCACCATCGACGAATGTAGCATCACTGGGAGACATCTCCTTTATATCGGCAGGTGTAGGCCAAGACTCGCCGAACACACACTCTCTCATTGACGATAACTCCGGGTACTCGCACAGGACATGCCTTTCAGTATCATCTTCCTGTTCACACATCCTGCATAGAGGTGTGTACACCAGCCCCATATTATGGAGGTGTTTCCTCAGTTGAAAGTGGCCAATCAGAAATCCTACTGTTAGGCGTAGATTTTCCCTGGTCATTACCAGATATTTCTTCGGCGTCAGCTTCCCAGGATCGCGCAGGGTGATCCTAGCAAGATTGCATCCTTTGATCTCCTGCATCTCTTTACTCCTGTCGTGCCCTTTAACCCACCTCAGCATAATGTTATCATCTACCGAGGTTTGGCTAAATCTTGGTGTTCCTCTCTAGTACTAGGCCTGAGGTTATACGTTGTCTGTTCAAGGCTAATAGGGCTTGTTTGCTGTTTGTGCAGATTGTTATGTTTTTGCCAGAAATTCCTTTCTTGGTTCATTCTTTTGTGGCGATTGAGATACCAGCCAGTTCTGTTTGGACTACGTTGGTATTTCTTCCCATTCCCCACTTAATTCTTAGACCTAGTGATCCGGAGTACACTCCACACCCTGAGCCTTATTTGATTTTTGAGCAGTCTGTATAAATCTGTATTGCATTTGTATCATCTGACTGTATGTTCTGCTTAATTTGTATTTTGTAGGGTTTATTAAACACAAACCACAAACACAAACACGAATATTAGAAGAAATTGTGGTTCACGACTTTCTCCATGATTTTCGATATCACTGATAGCAAAGCAACTGGTCTATAGTTATTTAAAAGATTTTTCTTGTCCTTTATAGGAATAGGCTAAACGCTAGCAATCTTCTATCTAGAAGAAAAAACCCCTTCCTTGTAAGACAGGTTGAACAGTCTGCAAAATACTGGTGCGAATTCAATTGCGCACTTTTTAAGGACGATGACGGGCACTTCATCAGGACCAGATGCCTTGTTGATATTGAGCTGTTCCAAAATTCGCCTGACTAGACGCTGTCGAAAATTAATTTCCGGCATTGTGGATTCTAGTGTGGGAATACTGGGTGGTGCCTTTCTCAGACAATCGACAGTGGAGTAAGATGCAAATTGTTCAGCCAGTAGATTTCCTTTAACTATGGCTGTTGTTGCAATGGAACCACCGGCTTGTGTTAGTGGTGGAATTTTATAAAGTTCTGATTAACAGCTCAAGCTACCCACCAGAAAGATCTGGACACGTTGGGATTGGCAAGCAGTTCATCCCTAATTCTCCTATTGTGCAGTTCTTTGCTTCCATTTACCTTCAGTTTGCACCTGTTGCGAGCATTAACGAACCTAGTTCGGTTTTTACCCTGGGATTTTTGTGTCACTGCCGGTAGCCGACATTTTTAGAGGCGATAGCTTCCTCGCAATATTTGTCGAACCAAGGTTTGCCGTTAGGAGGTCGTTTCATTAAAAAAGGAATATATGCATCCATGGATCCGTGAATTCAAAAGCACAAGTTGATGGATCTTTAGAGCTGAAATAAACATCTGGGCAGGGAAATTTTTTCTTTCTTTCTGTCATTCCTTCTGCTAATTTTTTTCAAATTGTGCAATGTGAGTCAATTGTGTCAATGTGCAATGTGAGTCCGAGGCCAAAGCCTCGGTAGATAATAACATTATCCTGAGGTGGGTTGAAGGGCGCAATAGGAGTAAAGGTAATCGCATTGCCGACTCTTTAGCCAAGGAAAAGGCTGGACTAAGAATTTTAGGACCCAGTGGCACCTACGGCCTGACTTCGACAATTGCGGGACTAGCCAAATATTACACTCATGCTCAATACTTAAAGAGATAGGATAGAATCGAAGGATGCAATTTTGTTAGGATCAGCTTGGGCGATCCTAGGAAGCTGGCGCCGAAGGCAAAATCTACGCTTGATAGTAGGATTTCTGACTGCGCACTGTCAACTAAGGAAACACCTTCATAATATGGGGCTAGTAGACACACCTCTGTGCAGGATGTGTGAACAGGATAATGAGACTATCAGGAATGTCCTATGCGAGTGTCCTATGTGACGTGTCTTGGCCTACACCCTCCAATATAAAGGAGATGTCTCCCAGTGACCTGTCCACCTTTCTGGAAAGGACAGGATGGACGATAATCTAGGAGGACAACTCCGCGGGAGGATGTACAATGGGTCACATGTGGCCCAAGTGCTGTGGGCTTACACTCACCCTACCTACTCTATAGATATAGATATAGATATCTATTATGAGCCTGCTTCAGATTCGAGCGACTTGGAGATATTAATTGCTAAAAAAAATATATTCAACTAATAAGATGAGTAATTTTTAAGTGAGATAAATTATGCTAGTATTGCATAATTCTGAGTCGCCAACCAATTAAAAATGCAGAACAGTGAAACTAGTTATAATTTATGAAGTTGAATATAAACCGCATTGATAACTGATTTACAATGGTTAATTATTACCATGATTCAATTGTGATGAATTCTGCCCACCTCTGGATTATATAATTGAATAGAATTATGGAGTATGTACCTACTTTTCTTTCTTCGACAAAATCTTATTGTGAGTGAACAAGAAAGATTTTTCGAGGGGTGGGTTTATTTTCACTGGAAGGTCTCCAATTAATCACTTGAAAGTCTTCAGTACGTCACAAAATGTTGTTTCTATATCTTCTCTCACATTGAGGCTCTTATTATTCTAAAATTCTGCTGATTTTGGTCGTCCCTTCAGGACTGTTCAGTGGGTTTGTAGTTTGTAAATGCCTGTAATACAAGCTTGCCCAGATAGTCACAATCCTTCATAAACGAAATCTATATTTCTGTAAGATAAGCTGTAATGGTGTTCATTTGTATTTGTCAAGACCTTTTTGATGAGTACTGAAGTACCTATATACTCAGTGAAAAAATAAATCAAAATCATAATCATTTGGCTTCTTGTTATCAAATCTGTTTAAAAAAAATCTGTTTTTCCGTTAATCAGTCAAATGCTCTAAATCATGTATATACTCAATGAACTTTTGAAATTGTGAATTAATGTATTTCACATGCATATTTTTCCATAATTCATATCTACCCAACTGTTGACCAATTCGATGTTGTGTATCTACTGCCTGTGTATAAAGATTTTTTTGTTGAATGACAATGTACTTGTGATGCACTATTTGGAACCTTTGGTGTAGTAATGAATATTACTGGAGTTTTTTCCTAACACCAAACTATTATTTTAACACCTCTACACGTGTTTCGATCACCAAGTGATCCTCTACAGTTTTAGTCTCCCTCTTGAAGTTTTAATCTTCCTCTTGGAGATGATCACTTGGTGATCGAAACAAGTGTCGAGGTGTTAAAATAACGGTTTGGTGTTGGGAAAAAACTTCAGTAATATTCATATTATTGACAATGGTTTGGGTACCACAGGTAGGTATTCCAGAGTTACTTCAGGTAGTTATTCCACAGATAGTTCTGATGAGAACTAGTTACAGGTAATTGCTTTCTCAGGTACAGATCAGGTAGATGAGATTCAGGTACATAAATCAATTAAGATAAGACTATATAACCGAGGAGCAAGACGTTGTTCTGTCATTAGTGAATTAATTTTCTCAGTTGTATTAGTTGTCTGTTATCAACCTTGCCCAGTATTTTGGTTTGGTGTATTGTGGTTGGCATTGAAAGTGTTGGATAGAAAGCAAAATTCAACAGTAATTTTCTTGGTGTACATCAAGGTTGAACAAAATAATATGGCTTCAATAAAGAGTGACTCTGTGAACGACCTGGATTCTGTTGCCTCTGAAGAGTTTTTGAACCTCGGCAAGAACAAAAATAAAAGGAAACGCTTCCCAAAGGCAATATATTCTTCAGAATCAGATTCCAACAACGATGATTCATCAAAAAACAGCAAGAAGAAATTGAAAAGAGATTCTGTTTCAGAAAAAGAAAAAAGCAAACAGAAAGCAAACGAATTAAAACTAAAGGCTTCTGATATTTACTCTGATGGTAGTGGAGGTGATGAAGGTGGCTCTATTTTACGGTCTTCGTCAAGCTCGAGTTCGAAGGGCAATTATTACAACAAAGAAATAAAAGAGTCGTCGACTTCGAAACCTTCCACGTACGTGCTGAACCGGCGACACCTGAACCTCATCCGTCTGTCGGGGCTCCAGCTCGAGCGGTTCGTGCACATACCGTTCTTCGACCGCATCGCCAAAGGGTGTTACGTCAAAGTGAGTATAGGAGAGCACAATAACGCCCCCGTCTACAAAGTGGCTGAAGTTATAGATGTGTGCGAGACGGCCAAAACTTATACTTTGGGGGAAACGGAGACGAATAAGGGTTTGAAAGTCAGGCACGGCAACCAAGAGCAAGTAGTCCGCCTGGGATTCGTATCGAACCAGGATTTCTCCGACCTGGACTACCACAGGTGGATCGAAGCGAGCGCCGCGACGGGTAACGATCTGCCCGCCAAGTCGAAGGTCAACCAGAAGAAGGCCGACATCCTTGAGGCCATCAACTACGAATTCAACGTCTCAAGTATCATCCAGGAGGAGCAACGGTTCAAATCGAACCCGATCAAGAGGGAATCGGCGGTGGATGCAGTCCTGTCGAAAGCCCCTGCCGAGCTCAAGAATCCACAGCAACCCGATGCTGCGAATGAACTAGCTCAGGAAACGGCGCAAGGTCAGGCCGATCTATTTTCAGCTCATGATTTTGATATCACAATCGACATCCAGGTTTCCATAGCACTGACTCCTGTAAACATCACGGAGTCGCTAAGAAATGGCTTGGCCCCCAAACGATGTTTGAATTTGCAAGACTACAAGAAGAAACGCGGTCTCATATAGTGTTTCCTTCGACAGACGTTCAGGAAAAATGATATCAAAAGCGTTCCAGTATTACTTTGTGTTCAAATTAGTGTTGCACAGTTTCCTTATAACTTAACGCGTTTTTCCACACAGACGTTGTATAGGTGTATGTATTTTCATATTTTCTCTGACAATTAATATCGTAATTATATTCCACAATAAAAAGTCAATACCTTCAGTTGATGAGTTTACGTAAATGATGTTCCTACGTAGACATACCAATAGATATGCTACGACCTTAGCATAAAGGTAGCAGAAATAGTAAATAGATGCTAGCAAGTACATTCTAGTTTACTTCTGGGACTTTTCCTTGATATTACAACCCTTTGAGTGAGTTAAGGTTAGTGTTTTTTGAAATTGGACGGAATCGAGTATTGAGCTGTCATTTAATATTTGTTTTTGACAGGCGAATGCCTAAGAAGATCATTCTGCAGGTTCCCCCCCTCAAGACTGTATTTTTCAGTATTTCCCTGTCTTATTCTGCACTTTTTTTCTAATTTGATCTACATGACCGTGATTTAGACCTACTGGAGTCAAATTGACCTCAGATTCAACTACCTAATGAACGTTTAGCAAGTATATTCTTACTTACTTCTGAGAATTTCCCTTGATTTTCATCACGTGTCGATCCGATCCAAGCTATCTTGATGGTTTTGACCTGCTAGATTCAAATCAATCCCAAATATGGGCACAGTGACCTCAATACTGTATTTTTCGGGTTCCCGAAAACCTCTTCTTCTGCACTTTTTTCTGATTCAATCTTTACATGACCTTGATTTAGACCTACTGGAGTCGAATTGACCTCAGATTCAGATACCTAATGAACGTTTAGCAAGTATATTCTCGTTTGCTTCTGGAATTTTCCCTTGATTCATTCTCCAAATGCTCTTGGCTTCAACCTGATATAGTCAAACTATATCTGAAGGGATTTGGAAAACCTGAATACACTTATTAATGAATCGAAGAGGTTTTGCATTAAAGTGTAAAATTTTTTAAAATTCTTGCAAAGCGCAAGTCGAAAGCGCTTTGCAAGAATTTTAAAACCTCTTCGATTCATTAAACTATATCTGTACTTTATATCTTAAAATAACTTCTAAGCACGGGCTACACATCTTTGTGAATAGTTTATTTTGAAACTAGTTTCTTTCTTCTTTTGGAAATACCCAATATTTTTTGTATGGAGTTCGAGAAGAGGGAAATCAAAGTCATTGTTTCCCGGAATAAATTTGTTTCTCTGAGTTACAACTATTCAGGATATTTTCAGTCAATTCTTGAAATTACCCCTTCAATGGTTAGGATTATTTGAAACCTCATGGTTGAGGATATGAGGATATAACTATCCTCAAGTAATTTGAAGGATAGTTATATAAAACAAGACAAATTGTTTACTTAGAGTGTGTATCTACAATACAAATACATTTCAAGGTCGCGTAATGGAAACCAAACGACCATAAAAGTGAGTAAGAGTCAAATTGAAATGTATTTATTCTTCACATTGGAGGTGTCAATACATTATTGTCAGAAAAGTTATGTGGAGTGATTACATCGAGTGATGGAATCAATAAGAAAACAATAAAGCGGATCCACATTCTCGTTCAAATGCTGAAGCTACCTCAGGAAAAAATATCTGATGTAGTGTCAATGACAATTGATAATAATGTTAATAATAATGAATCTTCATTTCCCGTTGACATTTACATGTAGGTATGGGAATTGTCAAGCCTAATGCTGAGCATTATTAAAAGTATTAAAAAGCAAAGTAAAATATAAATTCATGATAAACCAGTCACATACATCAATTTTCAATTGAACATTTGGAAAGTAAATAAAAGCATTTCTCCATCAGAAAACGCTCCAAGCCTTTTTTGAATTGTCTCACACTTTTATGCTGTTTTATGATATCTTGGAGTTTGTTAAAAATTCGTGGTCCTATGTAATTGGGAGCAGTCAGTATTCACTTGTGCAAATGGATGGAGTGTTCATTTCTAGTATTGTATCCATAAAAATCTTCATTCAGTTTAAAAAAGAACCTATTTTCAGCTATATCAAAAATGTATATACATGGAAGAGGTAAAATCCCGTACATTTTGAAAATAAGTATATGGTATATGTAGCAAGGTATGCAATATATGTTTCTGAGTAATGAAAACATTCGATGAATATTACTGGAGTTTAGTAGCAACACCAGACCATTATTTCTAACTCCTCAACATGTGTTTCAATCACCATGTGATCATCTTCAAGAGGAAGATTAAACCGAATGAACTTACAATATTGTTCTTATTTATTCTATATACTATACAAGGTACCTGCACCTTAATTGTCCTAAATTGATTTTACATGTTGCCTTATCTAACAGTCAGATGACGCTGATAATGAAATATTATTTAAACCAGCTATATATTATACTATTAGGTATTGGTCCACCATCGTTATTCATAATATTATTGTGTTTACATATTTCTACACTCACATAGGCATCTAGATGCATATTGTTGTTAAATTGTCTAACTATTCTCAATGAACTAAACTCTATGGAATGGTTTTGTTGTAAAATGTGATGGGCGACTGCTGATTTTTCTGATCTCCATATTTTAGGTGTGCTTGATCAAACTCCATATTACACTAATCCATACTAATCAATACAGTTCATAGTTTGATTTTTACTATAGGGGGTTTTACAAAAACCGCGACACGTGTATCGCTAAACAATACCTTCCTCAAGCGTGAAAGAGTTTACGCTTGAGTAAGCTATTGTATAGCGAAACACTTGTCGCGGTTTTTGTAATCAATAAAACTGTAATAATTAGTTTTCCTTATGTCTCATTTGAATAGATCTTGTCATCTGTCCATAACATTTTGCAAAGTATGTGCTCTGCTTTTTCATCATTTTCCGAACAGAAGCGACACACACTTTCTTCCGACAGTCTGACTCTCTGTATATAATGATTCAAATGACAGTTACCTGTTAGAAGGCCTGGTAGACATTATAGTTTATTCTAACTGCAGTCCAACAACTGGTTGATATCAACCTTCGAAGGTGAGTAAATTCTTTGGAGTGAGCCAGTCGTGGAAAATTCTGTCAGAAGTCCATAAATCTTCTTGCCATCCAGGTGTCCAATAACAGGTTCTCGTCCGATGAAGCTGCTTGCAGCACAATCCTTTGCAAGGGAGTCAGCAGCCTCATTTCCTTTCCGGCTAGTATGGCAAGTAATCCAGAAAAGAAACAATCTGTTAAGTTCTTCTATCTAGGAGAGTCGTTTTTGGCAATTTGTCACCAATTGAGACGTTGCTCGGTAGGAGCCAAGAGCTTTCAACACCGCTTGACTTCCGAGAATATTTTCATTGACTTGTGTATGAGATTGGTTTCTTCCAATATTTCCACACACGATTCAATAGCGTTGATTTTCGCTTGAAATACAGCCGCATAGGTTCCTAGGTAGGTTGATATCTCTGTCCAGGGTCTGCGACTGAAAACACCGGAACCGAAAGGTGTTTTTGATCCATCTGTGAACCAACAACTATCTGCTCTTGATATTTTATTCTCCCGGAGGATCCAGTCCTCTCTACTCGGAAACAGTACTTTATAAGGCAGTTCGTAGTTGACTGTTGGAGAAATAAAGTCAGAGGTCGTTTCCAGATCTATAAGGATCCAAATGGCCGCTGTCAGTGTGGTAATGATGGCACTACTTATGATCAGACAAGCCTGTCTCTAAGTCAGAGAGCTTCGACTAGGCTGTTTTCTGTAAAGCCTTCGGCCACCAAGTAATTGCACTATAAGTGATCATTGGTCTGACAATCATCATATACATCCAATGGATTTGTCTAAACCCCAAGTTTCACCACAAATCCTTCGACATGTCCATAGGGACAGTCTGATTTTGTGTAAAACTCTTTCCAAGTGAGCGTTCCCGGTGAGTTTTTCATCAAGGACAATGCCAAGATATTCCAAATGGAATGACCTCACCATTGAGGGAATGTGGCATTAAATCGTCCAATTTTTCTCCTCCTGGTGAAGGGTATTATCACAGTTTTGTTGGGGTTGACAGGCATCTGCTCCCTCAGGCACCATCTGTGAACAACTTCCATCGTGCTTTGGAGAATATTACAAGCTACCCTTCCCGACGTGAACCTTGCCATGATGAGGTCATCTGCATAAGCTTGCAGATCTACTTTTCTTCTTTCGAGGGCATCAAGCAGACTATCCATCAGGGGCGACTACAGAATGGGAGATAGTACCCCTCTTTGAGGACAGTCTTTGCTGACCCCGAACCTAACGCTCTCCCCAACGTAGTTGCAGTTTTGTTTGCCAGCATGGCATAGATCCAGCCAGTTATGGTCGATTCTATGTGTTTCCTAGCCAGATTTGATCCTCTAGATTTAGGTAGTGCATTGTCAAATGCTCGTTCAATATCGAGAAATACAGCAACCGCAATATCGTTGTTGTCAGGGGATTGGGAGATTTTCTCAACGAGGTTGTTTAATGCTAAATCTGTCGATTTGCCGGTTTGATAAGCATACTGGTGGTTAATCAGGGGGGATGTATATAATGCCACCCTCCTGATGTGTCCGTTCAGTATCCTCTCGAGTCCTTTCAGCAGGAAGGATGTGAGGCTGATTGGTCGTACCGATTTAGGTTGTGAGTTTTTCTAACCCACTTTGGGTATATATACCACCCTTGCTGCCAACTAACTGGGTGGTATATAGTTCTACGCCAGACTAGCTCTATACAATTTTATGAAAATAGGTAAAATTATTTCTAGTCAGTTTCGAAGAAGAGTTGGAAATATACCATCCTCTCCAGGAGATTTGAAGGGCTGAAACGACTTGATAGCCCATTCAACTGCCGGTACTGTGATACCTTTCTTGACGACCCCCCAATCGTTGTTTTCAGGGACTATCTCCTCAACTCTTTGAGAAATCATGATTTAATCAACGACACAACTGAAAAATCCACATGACCAATAACTTGATTTGACTAGAAATGAATGATTATTGGTAGTGTATCACCCTCCCCCCATTTTTTCAGTTGATCTAAGAGTTGTCATTATCTTCCATCTCTACCGATTTCAATACGTTCAGTATCCCAGTGACATCTAGCGTCCACCGCATTATTTGAAAAAATATTTTCCCAACTGCTGTTAAAAATACCGCATATAACCTCAATTCTCGATTGTTTATATTTGATCGTTTCTCAGGTGGCCATCAGGCAAATAGTGGACATCGCCGCCTGAGGCAAACGTTTCTACTGCATTCCTGAAAACTTGTCTCGCTGATAGCAATATCTGTTGCCAGATAGTGAATAATATAGAAAATATTTTATTCCGTCGATATCGATTTGTTAGAAGACCTGCCAGGACGAGATGAATAAGTTTTACACTTCAGGTAATTGATGGAAAAATGTACAATTGATGAACAGTGGGAATATTACGGGATATTGAAAATATAAATTGAAGCTGTTGTTCATTTATTCAGTAGTAACAAACAGGAATACAACTAATCACATGTTACTCACATTAACAACCATCACTGCAAAGAAATTTGAGAAAAAAGGAATTTGTCTATAGAAAAAGAATCAGTTGGGAATGTTTCACCCACTGTTACAGATTAACTCTAACTAAATCATTGAATTGATTTTTAATGCATTTTCAAATAGGAAAAATATCATAAGAAAAGACTCTGAATTTTGTAGGAAATTTGTAAGACTTATTTCTTTGGGTTGAATGAATACAGAGAAGTCAACTTTTCCCCTATCAATTAATCTCTTCAATCAAGTTTCACGACGGATGAGTCTTCAAAACTGTGAGCAGAAGCATTTGCCTCTGTTTTATTATTTTTTTAAGGACGAAGCACAAGTACTACAGAAAACTCCTCAGGGCACTCTCAGAGCGGTGCCTGTGCGAAATAAGCGATTTATATTTAATTTGAATCGCTGGAGATCAAATCCATTTCGGAAAACGTTATCAGGAAGTATATTTCACATAAACGCAGTTCTTCATATGAAAGAGTTCTTGAACAGTGAAGTTCGAGGAGAGTTTTCATCAGTCAAAAAATACTAATTCGTCTAATCTTTGGCTTAGATTACCGAATGACGTGTAGGAATCATTTTAAAAAGTTTAAATTACTGACAGTACCATCGATCTACATTTATAAAACTGTAACATATGTTAAACTCAACATCAAGAGCTTCTCAAAAAATTCTGACTCTCATGACTATGCTACGAGGCATGGTGACTTATAGCTTTATAAAGCATCAGAAATTGCTGAGGTGTATATAGTTTTCTGGTTCGGAACAGTGTTCCAAGCTTTTGAGAAGCAGCCTTTGCAACTCCAGCGACATGATTGTGCTAACACATATTGGTGTCTATTTTAACCCCCGACTAACTCATCGAAGCAGAAAGGGGAATTGCCTGTTCTGATATTATTATATCCCGTACGGAGACATTTATCTTTTTGGAGAGAACCGATGCCTGTGTGCTTCGCAGTCGATGTCTTGGAATACAAATGGAATGACAAGACATATTTTTCATTCTTTCTTGCTCTAGTCACAACAACTGTGCAAATATGGGTCATAAATCCAATTTTCAGTGCTTCAGATGAGAAAAGTTTGCAACCAACCTAAAAAATATCTGCTAGATCAATCGGCCAAATCTATCAATTTGGTAATCTTTTGGCTGGAAAGGAGATCAGAATACGCAGAATCACCTACAGAAGCTCTGAAGTGATTCATTGAGTTGGCCACTTTTGACTGATGTACTCTTCAATAAATAAGGTGAATTTTCATATTTCTTGAAAAGTATTCATTAATCCATCAGTTTATATTTCGTCCCCTTCAAAGTAGTCCCCTCAGATATAATGCACTTATGCCAGCGTTTTTTTACCAATCTTCAAAGCAGTTCTAACATGCACTTTTTGCTACATCCTAAAGCTCTCTTAGAGATCCGGTTTTTATTTTTTCAATCATCGCAGAACGCCGTCCTTTCTTGGGTCTCTTCAATTTGAGAACAGAAAAAAGGCACAGGGGGCTAAATCTGGAAATTACGGTGGCTGAGGCATGATTACACATACAATAAGTCATGCTATAGTTCAAGTAAACGATATTGTGCACTCCTAAAGTTGTTGGCACCTTCAATGGTCAAGAAGACAATACATAGATATGAACCGGCAGCAAACTAGTCCACGTGGACTGTAGACTTGGCGGTTCGTATTGGATAATTTTCTCTAACTTAGTTTTATGATTGTCTGAAGGTTCATAAAATTGAATTTGAAGTCATGTTACGGTGATGAACAGAAATCGGGGAATGCGGCCTTTGGTTATCGCCGTCGTGTTCATTTCAGGAACTGATCGCGATTAAAGTGTTGAAAATTGATATTGGCGCAGTTATAATTACTTGAAATTTGCGTTATCTGTTCAAAATATGGTGTTCTTGGACAAGTTGTGGAATTGGCCGCGGTGGTAGTGCACCCGACTGACGATCGGAAGGCCGTGGGTTCGATTCCCGCCTTGACCAGATATTTTTCTTGAAAGAATTTATCTAGTTGAAGCTGGGATGATTCTGCAACCGTGTTAGGAATCACACGTTAGAAGGTAAGACCTCGTTAGTCCTTAGCTTGCACAAGTTTCTCAACTTCTGAGAGTTGTCGTTCGTATGGGGGCGACAGCTGATTAACGGAAAAACAGATTTGTTTAAGTACTAATAGTAATAACGAGTGTGATAACAACGTAGACATTTTTCAGTGTAGTAATTCCAATAGCGATGGTGAACAATGCGAAAAAGAGATACCAGTGAATAAGATTCGAATGCATTTGAATATTGAAACACAGAGAGTATGTTTCAATGTATATAAGAATCAACATCTCAAGTTTGGTTTCGAGAGAAACAAACTATTACAAGCCACATCCGATTCGACTGGAATTCCTTTCTCAACTCTACCTAAAATAGTCAAAAACAAACCTTATGAACGCAAGACGCGATGTGATCCAGAATTACCAAAACCTTCAATTGTTCATCTAATAAAATCATTGAAAAAAACAATATACGACTGTTACAAAAGCAATGAAATTCCTACAACTGAAATCGTAAGGAAGAACTTGAATACATTCGGCCATAACGTGAGCTGCTGTGACAAAACTTCAGAATTGAATTAAGAAACTAGGATTTAAATTTAAAATAATAACAGACGTCAAGAAAGACGAGTGGAATTGTGTAACGAATACTTAAAACAAATAACTCAATATAGACAAGAAACACGACAAATTTTCTCTTTGGACGAAACTTAGTATGACACTAACGACACAGTTACGAAAGGGTGGACTGATGTTTCGAGAATGTGTACGCCTAACATGCCTGCAAACAAAGGATCATTGTGCGTTGTGGAGGAAGTCAATAATGGTTTCCGAATTCTTTAAAATTATGTGGGGAAAAAACTTGAGGACTGCAGTGTTGAATAAGAACATGGCAGCTAATATTTTCGAGGAATGGTTTGAAAACACATTGATTTCTAATTTGTATGCGAATACTGTGATAGTTCTTGACAAGTTTTCTATCATTCACGACAGCTTATCAAGGTACCTAATAAAAATTCAAGGAAATATGAAATACAACGTTTTTTATTGGCAAATAATTTGTATTTTGAAGATTACTATACCAAAAACCAACTACTTGAAATTTTATAGATGAAAACATTTGAAAAAGTGTATGCATTTGAGAGTATTACTGAAAAGTATGGACACACCATACTGAGATTTCCCCCCTATTTTTGTGTTTTCAACCCCATTGAGTTGATTTGGGAAAAATTGAAACAAAGCATCAGGCGTAAACATTTTTTCCATAATTTGATAAGAGGGTAATAGAGCTAATCAAAGAAGAAGTATCTAATAGAGGGAAGCTGTTGGAAGGTAGGTTGCACTATATCGTTTACTTGAACTATACTGATATTACATTCAACTCAACTTTCCAAAAAATATAACCTTCCGAGCTGATGCCACGGTGAACTGCTCCGTTGAGAAAGTCTTTTTGCATCTTCATAGTCATATCTCAAGTAGTTTATATTTATTACCTCCAAAAAAACCATGTTCATCTTCATAAAAAGTCAATTCATCTTGAAAGTCTTTACTGGTTATACCACAAAAGCCACGTCCTTTGTTCAATGAGCATTAGAATCACCAATCAAATAGCAATAACATAATCGGTGCATAGATCGTAAATAACGGTCATAAAGCGAATATATATGGTCCCGGAGTAATATCTCACACAGTGCTCCAAGGTCGGCGGATATATCTTGATTACGCCGCAGGAGGGATGATGTAGGCAGCAGGAAGAGTGCTCGAACGTGATGCGATCTTACAAATATTTCACCGAACTGCGAATAAATCAACGTACGCTGGACCGTCACAGATATGCCAGTTTATTACTTCGACCTGACGGCTGGCCTAAAACGGGGGAAATATTGGTCAGAAAGTATGGATTTGTGCGTTTGGAAAGACAATACGTGACTCTGAAATCAGAATGAGGAACACTATTTTTCTGTATAAAACAATATGGCGCCCATTATAGAAAAAAAAGTTGGAAATGATTGCCAAAAGGTGAAACATCTGAACATGAAAACGTGTAGCTGGAAAATAGTATCAATGGAAATGTGGTTTCAGTTTTGAGTTATGTTGTCAGATAACGCTGGAAAAAAATATAAACGAAAATTCTGATTTTCACTTTTTTCCGGATATTTCCGGAAATACTCGGAATTTTCCAAGTTTCAAAACATAATTTTGTTAAGCACAAAAAAACGCAACTTTGCCTCAGTTTAAGCTTCGACGTATTCCCTGTAGTTTAGGAGCTTTCATTGGTGGGGTCGAATTTGAATTACACTGTATATGGTCCAGCACTTCTACATGCTACTACTACTGAGTTGGACCTCAAAACGATGAGCAGGCACAGTTCGTTGCGTATTTTTTATATGTACTGCTCTTGGTGTTTCAAACTTTTGAGAAGCAGCCTTTGCAATTCCAGTGACATGATTGTGCCAGAACATATTGGTGTCAATTTCCATCCCCAACAAACTCATCGAAGCAGAAAGCGTAATTGTCTGACCTGACATTATATCCGGTTCAGAGATATTTACCTTCTTGGAGAATACCAATGCCTGAGTTTTTGTGACATTGAATTGAATCTGGTTACTTTCACCCCAATTTGAAATCATTTCTAGATCCTCATTAAGATATGCAACATCTTGCTACAGGTGAAGATGTGCCTCCTTAGCCGATGTCCTGGAATCCAACTGGAATGACGAGACAAGTGTACTGTCGTCAGCAAAGCAGTATATTGGATTCTTTTTTTCCGATAAGTCGTTGATATACAATAAAAAGAGGGTTGGAGACAATATGGATCCTTGGGGAATACCAGCGTTGATGGTGAAAGTATTGGAGAAAAATCCATCGACAACCACTTGCAGGAAACGTTCTTTCAGGAAGCTGAGGAGCCATACACAAAAATGATCCGACAAACCATAGCATCGAAGTTTGGCCAGCAAACCCTCATGCCACACACGGTTGAAGGCCTTAGAAATATTAAGCGCAACATCTCTCGATTTTCTATGTTTCCCGATTGCGTTATTCCAAATATGGGTGACATACAATAGAAGGTTGCCTGTTTATCTTTGTTTCCGAAAGTCATATTGATGATCGCACAAGATGTTGAAGCCTTCCAAATATTCGAGGATATGGTGGTTTACGACTTTCTCCATAATTTTTGATATCATTGATAGCAAAGCGACTGGTCTATAGTTATTTGGAATATTTTTCTTGCCCTTTTTGTAAGACAGGTTGAAAATTATGCAAAATACTGATATTAGTTCATTAGCGTACTTTTCACGTACGATGACATGTCGAAAAGTAATTTCCGGCATTGTGAATTCTAGTGTGAGAACAGTGGGTGGTGCCTTTCCCTAGTTCAGCTAGTAGATTTGCTTTTTCTTAGGCTGTTGTTGCAAATGAATCATCTGCTTATGTTAGTGGTGGAATTGTGGAATTTGTTAAGATCCGATTGACATCTTCAGCTACCGACCAGAAGCATATAGACCCGTTGGGATTGGCAAACAGTGTATACCCATATTCATATTCAGCACCCAAATTCCATATCACCCTTTCCAAGGAGTTTTGGAACTTCTTTTAATTATAATTTCAAGTAAATTGACAATCTTACTTCAATCACCATAGATTTTCTGTTAAGTCGGACCTGTATATGATAATTATTCACACTATGGTGACAAATAAGGTGAAAATAGTTATTTATTACACAAGGGAAGAAAGTATTAGATTTTAGCTCAAAAAGAAGAGTAGTTTTTTTTGGGGATTCGGTCTGATTAGAATAAATATTACTCTTTTTAGCTGCCCGAACTTTCGCTAATGTTTATTAGCTCTATCGAGGGCTGTAAAATAAAAAGGACATAATAAATATTTCTCTTTGGACGAAACTTAGTATGACACT
>NW_019291929.1:0-23053 GCF_000500325.1 Leptinotarsa decemlineata | reverse complement strand
TGAGAAACTTATACACCAATTCAATTTTTACACTTTCATACTTCATAAATTGTTCTAAATGAGTAGATTAAGTATACTCTAATTCTCAAATATTACTTGTATAACAAGATGAATTTTTCCTGAAAAAAACAATTGTATTCTTGCTGACGTTCCGAATTTAATTAAATTTTTCTTCAGGGCTCGAAAAGTAGTTTTTTGTGTTGATAATATCAACGTGAAAAAACTACTTTTCGAGGCCTGATGAAAAATTTAATTAAACTCGAAACGTCGGCAAGAAAACAATTGTTTACCGACCTTTTTTTAGAAAAATTATTGGATAACTGAACTAGTTAACTCATTACTGGTATAGTTTTCTCTGATTTATCAATTTTTTTGCAAGGTTGAATTGAAAAGCAGCCTAGGGTGATACTTCACCTTTTCGTCCACATTTAACTATTGTTTTGAATTTTTGTATTTTTTTTTTTCATTATGTTGAGGAATAAAGACGATTACTATTATTATTTTCATCAATTAGAGAAGAATATTTTCCCGCACTTCAGAAATTTCCGCCAACTCCTTTTCCACCCCTCCACTCGTACGATATTTACCGCTTCGATGACTTCAATCCATCGCAAAAGCTGTTCGAAGTCTTGGATTTTTTTGATTGATTCAACACCAAACTACCTACGCACGACCTATGAATGGGGCGTTCAGTCTTTTGTCGCATTCACGCTTTCAGAAAGAATACAAAAAGTTGTATAAAAACTTAACTCGGGCATGAAGCGAACATTGGAGTCTGAGTGGAGTATAATGGCAACTGCATGTCAAACGAATAAGAATTCAATGTTTTTTTCACAGCTGCTTCACCACAGCACGAAATATAAAAATACATTCGGTATCAGGAGGAATAAATAAATGTCGCTTGATTTGAGATAACAACTGAAATCTGTAATCATCATGAGCGGCATGGGAGAACTTGCCTCGTGTTACACGAAACCATGGAATCGAAATCGGGGCTGAACCAGTTGATAAACAGGAGCGTTTTCCACATCCTTTTCTTTTATTTGGTAAAACTCAGTTTTACATTGCTTTGTTTCTAGATAAAAACTACCAGGAACAAGTTCAATATACCTTGAACAGAATGTTCACCTCAATTTGTATGCAGCCTAGAGAAATATACCAGGGAATTTATCGATTTCTACGATACTTTCGATGTAAATAATGAGTTAGTGATTTCAAAATGTTTTGTTAGATGCCCTAACAAGAGAAAAACTATTTTGAGATAATACTTACTCACCATTCAAGAATATGCAGCAACTCTCTGTGCCTCCCCACCTTTCATAATGAAAAAACTGCTACACAAAAATTATTATGTAATGGAAGTGATCGACATTTGATGGAAATCCGTTATAATATGTTCAAATTATATTTCATCGTAAGATTTTTACTAAACAGATTAGAAAAATGAATACCCAAAAATTATATCAAGTTCAATCACTATTCACTTATTTTCAGAAACAAATTTGAATAAATTACTGGTGAAAACACCTTTGATTGCTATTCTATGACCTACTTCTAAACTATTGAGACTGCTTTTCTCGAATTAAAAATTTGTAGGTACAAAGAAAAGCCTTGATCAACGCGAGGTATATAAAGTTCATCAAAGAATATAAGGTCGTTCCTACCATCGTAAGTTCTCCAACGACATCCCATCTTAAGGTTATTTTTTCATCAAATTTGAGAATATATACAGGGTGTAACTGATAAAGTGTAAAACATTTAAGGAGGTGACTCCTCATCGAAAAACAGATAGGATCTTTCATATAAAGAAACTTCATTGGAGCATCCCTTGTTAAGATACAGCCCCTTAAAGGAGGTACATAAAATTTGTATAACAATTTTTTTCACAACAATGATAAAATATTGAAATTAAGCTGACGTTTTGTACTACCAAAAAGACACTTAGCCAGTAATCTATTTGGTACACCCCATGGTTGTAAGTGGTGGAAAACGTAACCCCTAAAATTTATTTCCAATGTAACTTTATGTCTTATTATTTGCTTACCATTTGAAAATTTATTTCCGATTGCCTGTTTCTAAACAGGCAATCGTTGATTCCACCAACGACCAACGGTACATAATATGAGAAATACGAGACGGACTGTGGCTGCTCATCGTTTCGAGGTTCAAATCAGTACACCTCAAACTTCACTGTTTGATAATTCTTTCATTCTTCCATTTGTAGAACTGCGTTCATGTGAAATAAAAATTCTGACAACGTTTTATCAAATTTCCAGTGATTCAAATCCAATCTAAATCGCTACTTTCGCACAGGAAGCACTCTTAAGGATGTTTCTGTAGTGCACGTGTTTTGTCATTGAAAAAAAAGGGATTTGCAGAATATGCTATGAGAATTGCGACAAAAAGTATATTGGTCAAATTAAGTGAACTAAAATACGCGATTTGTGGAACATGTTTCATATATTCAGCTCTGTAGACCAGAGGAGTCTCGTGTAGTTCAACATGCCTTGAGGGGCAGCTACAAAATAGGTGAATAGGTGAAAAATGTTTGTGATTGATAAGATCGGTACAGGAAAATAGGCTTACAGATTACTTCAATGTTCAGAAGTTGAAAAATCTGAAATGAGGTCTACGAACAGCGAAAACTTCCCGATTTTCACTGCCTTGCGTAACATTTAGAAATATAGAACAGGTAAATTTCAGGTACTCGGCAGGTAGTCAGTAACATATGTTATGAATCAAGAAATTATCACCCACTAAACACAATACCGGGAATTTGTTTAATGAACCTCTTGAAGTGAGGTGATATTCAAATAAGTTTAACTTGGATTGTAAAAACGGTTATTTTTATACAGTCTTTGTATGGACTGTCTATCTCTTTCTATTTTCCCTTTGTTTTTGAAGATAAGAAGCATAAGAACTTTTGCGACAGTAAAACTTTTTCATATTCATACACAGTGTCATCCCCAAAGTATGCACCATATGGGAAACTCATTTATTAACGGTTTTTCGACAAAATGTTATTCTTGATAAAAAGTTGTGCATCTCTTAAAACTGAATATGCACCTAGAAATACAGTAAAACACATGTAATATACGAGGAGACTTCAAATATTTTATGTTGAGACTAGAGTAAAATATTCTTATTTTGAAAAATCTCGGAAAATGTAATTTGAAAAAGTTGTTCAGCATTAAAAAATACATCTAGATTTGAAGTCATGGCCATCTGAGCAAAGTTTTATTTTTGTACCTATTTTTTCAAAATGGGGTAAAAATAACTTTGCACCAAAAACTTTGAAAATCATTTTACTCTTCAAAAAAATTGACCGTGGTCAACACCACCACAATACCATACATATAGCAGGCTTTTAAATCAAACCATCGTATACAGGATGCTGTCTATTTATTGTTTTAGCAAATTTTTTTTGTAGTCCCCATTGAAAAAATTGGGTAAAACAATAAAACTTCACTTAGATGGTCATGACTTCAAATGTAGATGTATTTTTTAATGCTGAACAACTTTTTTAAATAAAATTTCCCGAGATTTTTCAAAATAAGAGTACTTTACTCTCGTCTCAAAATAAAATATTAAGGCTCCTCGTATATTACGTATATTTTACTGTTGTTTGTTGGTTTTATGGGGTGCACAAACTTTCATTAGGAATAACTTTTTGTCGAAATACTCTTAATAAATAAGTTTCCTATAGGGTGCATACTTTTGAGAATGACACTGTATAAACAGAACCGAATATCTCATATACGAAAGAATTTCTCAAACAGCTTATATCGACCACTAAAACTCATCCTCCAATTTGCTAATAAAAAACGACACGAGTATAAATTTCCGTCAGAAATGACAGAGAAACAATTAACTCCGAACAAGAAAAAATGGATTTGAGGAGAGTTATGTTAGTCCCCAGCGACAGAAAGAATATTAAAAAAGGGTCGTCGGTTCCACATACATTAATAGAAAACCATTCGAAAGACAGCGGCCTCATTCCTTCAGCATCTTTAAACGAAGGGCACAGCAGGACTCCTCGTCTATTTGAACTGTGGATGACACGGTAGGTTAGGGATTTTTAAATTACAATTCTTTAAAAGAGGGTGGGAAAGTGACCGGAAAATGAGCAAATGTAGCTAGCTGGTTTTTTATTTTACGATTTCTCTTATTCAGCCAACGTATCTCATGGGGTTAATGAGAACTAACTCCACAATCTTCATCTGAATTTGTGCTGAGTACAATAAGACGAAATGAATTGGGAAAGAAAGGGCGAAATCGAACTGGGAAAAAAAGTTTTGGCGTCAATAGTGAACTGTTCAAAAACAAGGTGAATGCACTGAAAAAAACTTGTTTTTTCATATTACATATTTATATTACATATTGAATATTACACATTACATATTACATATAACATATTTTATAATGTTATATTCACTAATATTTCGTGTACTTTATTATCGAACAAGAAAAATTATGTGTATCTACGAAATTACCAGAAATTTCCGGTTTTATTGTGATATTCATAGAAAAAAAAGAATGCCATTGAATATTGGTTTAATGTGTAAAACTGATAATGTAATGTAGCATAAAAATAAAATAAAAACAATAATAAAAATTAATTGGCGCTCCGGGGCGACTTCATTGATTCCAGTGGCGCATTTGCTTTTTCAGCTGCAGGAAAACCCGGAAAAACCTGCAGCACCACATCATCTGAAGATCTTGATCTAACAATGTCCTCTCCCTTATAAAACAAAATGTAGGGTGTCTCCAGAGGCTCCAATAAATTCAATGCATCGCCAGAACACTTCGTGACACGACTATCGTCAAACTTAAACCAGTCCGTATTGTATTGTATGTATTGTATAATTATTTATGTTATAACTCTGTACTAGGCGATATCACGCACAAGAAACATTTTTTCGAAAATGTTTCTTTTGTGATGCCTTTGTTTGTTTACCCTGCTATTTTATAATATTTTTGTTCTGATCATTATGGTAAATAAACTCATTATTATTAAAAAAAAGATATTACAGTAAAAATCAACAAAACTCTTGAAACAACATTCAGCTCCCCAAATCTAGGAGAAGACTTGAGAATCCTGTCTCTCTCTCTTTGTCGCACTCACTCTCTTATAACGAACGCATGTCTAGTGGCCGAGACCATAAAATAATTTAGAAACCTCTTTCCACATTTGACAAGCTATAATAGTTTAAGAAAAAAATGAAGTACTTCATTTACCCTAAGCGCATCAAGTGCAACTTAGTCTATTCTTTTGAGTTAATGAAACCACAATTTAACGTGTGCTACAGAAGAGAAAAATTCGTCGAATTGAGGAGTTCCAGTAATTGGTATATGCAAACTATGGCTTGGAAACATACACCAGACTCGAGGTGTTGTAATTATGCCTCGAGGTTTGCCACGAGGCTATATGCGTTCACTTGTTTACCTGCGGTATGTAATGTGTTCCAATGGCAATCACACAAGTCTTGCCTTCTACACTGTTTACGGTACTTTGATTTGTTCGCAACGATTATTGTTGTAGGAAAATATAAATAATTTTCAGGATCTAATTCTTCAATTCGATTTATGCTTCTCGAGGATGTATATGGATATTACTTCTCTAGGAATGCAAAAAAATATGGATTGACGACTATATCCGTTAATATTCTGTGTGAAAGTAACTGATCTGAACATCTGACCCAGAAGTAAAAACAGAAACAGCTACCGTTTGATTGATTGACCAACATGAATAGTCTTTGATTGTGTGAAGCTTGGTAAACAATTGAGTAAATTAAATGATTTTTCGATCATGGACAAACCCCACAAATGAACCCATATTTCATATTTACCCACATGTGAAATGGAATTGGTGTGCTTCAAGGATCAGGGGTAGGGCCACTTTTATTTGAAATTCGAATAATTCAGTTTCTTCACGAAAGAAGATAGATATGTTTCAAAATATTTAATGCATTCCACACTTCAAAATGTCTCCATTTCCAACCCACGTAGCTCAGTAAGTTAATACATTGATCATTCTTTCATAAATCGTAAAGAAGTAGAGTATGTGTGTACGTATGTATCTACGCACGTGTGAAGTTATATTTTTTTGGCGTAACAAGATAAAAATCCTAAAAATCTGTCTACAAATTTTATCCTTCGCGACACTAACAAAAGAAAAAAACTATTTAATACATTGGAAGTTTTATTATATATAGTTGTTTATTTTCCACGATAGTTTTATATTTGTTGACTAGTTTCGGTATTACACCATTTTCAAAACTAACTAGATTACATTCAAATCTGAATATTTATAGCTACATTGCCTATACCTATCATAAATAATTTGATACCTACATTGTCTATGCCTAGGATAATCTCAATTAATAGCAGTATATCGATGAAAATAACAAAAATGTTGATGAAATGTAGGTTTTGGGAACCGGGTTATAGGTTCAGTAGAGTTTAGATCAAGTTGTTTGTTAATGATAATAGAATTGGGATTTTTCTTTGACTTGTTCATTTCCATATTTCCAGAAAATTCCCAATTCTGTTATCCTCAATGAACAACTTAGTCTAAACAATAGTCCTCTACTGAACCTATGACCCAGTTCCTAAAACCTACACTTTATCAAAATTGTTGTTATGTTCCTCGATATACTGCTAATAATTGAGGTTATCCTAGGTATACACAATGTAGATATGAAATTATTAATGATAGGTATAGACAATGTAATCTAGTTTGTTTTGTAAATGGTGTAATGACCGAGACTAGTCAACAAATATAAAACTATCGTGGAAAATAGACAAAAGTGTGATTTTATAATGAATCCTCAGTGAACATGAATTTCCACAAAATAAACAAGTCGTCAATCAAAGAAGTTTATTCAAATATAATAAATTATTCGACCCACCGTATAAATTTCCAGAGACACAGTGAGTACAGTGGGTCTATTAGGAAAATAGACTTCATAAAATACCCGCTACATGGCCAATAAGTGATGAAAGTCAAAAGTTTGATACTGTGGTTGATAGAAATTAAAGAAAATTCGAATAATCGTTATAAACTCAGGGTGGTAACATTGCATCGAGCAAGACAGCAGCGCCCCCGGACGAAGTTTCTGTTCACTATGGTCAGAAGTAGTCTGGCCAAATGCGCTCGCCTGAGAAGCAACGGCGATATAAATTAAAGAAGAAGAAGCTCACTTCAGGGTGTCGGTTTTTCTTGACGGTGTGGGCGAGCATCATAAAAATTCACTCTCATTATTTTTCCCTAACGCGCCAAAAGAAGTAAGTATATTGTTATATATTTTATATTTTCTGTTGGTGAATTTAATCTTCAATTCGAATTCCATCAAGCTAAAGCATGGATAACTTTAAAAAAATGAGGCTAATTTAGTCGTTTCTGATATTCTTTGTGATAATCGGTTGGTATCTGCACTATTGATGAGTCTGATGTAATATATTTTGCTGCTACATTCAACGAGGAATTATTTCAGTACCATTATCATTTTAGCCAACCCCATTGTAGACACTTGAGAGATATATCATTCATTACAGTTTTTATGGAATTTTAGAATAGAATAGAATAGAAATTTATGTATACTGAACAACAAACAGATTGGTTTTCACTTACAAGATGTACGGTTTGTTTTAAGTTCCTTGCATAAACTATTCATTGAGTACCATTAATACAGTTGAAATCGATATAAAATATAACAATATAAAACAATAAATAATAAAATGACCGTAAAAAAATTGAGACACATTTGAGCATTAGAAGGAGTTGGTCCTCTGTAATAATGAGCATATCCAGTTCACAGTTCCTCAACATTTTGTTATCGGTTTCGAGACATTGTTGAAGAGGAGACAAATTGTTTAAGACACGAAATAAATTGTCTCTTCTTCTCAGTCCTACGTCAGGTACAATAAAATCAATAGTATAGAGAATTTCAGGTACTTTCTAAGAATGTTAAAAACAAAAATCACTTCCGAGGACTCACGGCGGCCTTTCAATGGTTGCATAATAAATTCTTGTAATTGGCTAGATAACGATTCAAATAAAGGCTAGACATTATGTTTTCTGAAAGAGAGTGTTGTTTATAATCGTTTCTGGACTTTTTCTATAGTATCAGAATATTAAAAGGTCTTTGGATTAAAAATGACACAACCATATTCCAGCTTAGAACTAACAATTGAGTTGAATAGTAACGAACAAGTATCGTGATTGAATTCACGGCTAGATCTTAAGACAAAGCTCATTTTTCTATAGCAGTCAGATACTAAGTATTCAATGTGCCGAGAAGAACTGAACACACCAGTAAAAATGATCCCGAGATCTTTCATCTCATTTATTCTCTGTTAATTGGTGTGATTAATGAAATAGTCCTTGATAGTGGGCGACTTCTTTCATGTGAAACTCATTATTTTGCATTTAGCTTCGTTGAGAGATAGGTCAGACACTGAAAAGTACGTAGATAGATTATTGAGATCATCTTGAAGCATATCATTTCCAAAAAACTAATCAATTGTTATCAGGTACATCCGGACATATCAGATTACGAGTATATTAATGAGCTTGGCATCTTGATACGAGCTGAATCTAAATTCAGAGATACAAATTGTCCAGAAGTGAGACTTCAACTTGAATACAATAATAGGTCATATCAGTATCAAACTTCTCAAACGCTTGTTTCGTTCATGGATTGAAAGAAGATCAACTTCACCTATAACAGGCCCAAACAAGGCAACCAAAAGTTTGGTCGGTTGTCCTGCATCATCAAGAATCTGTCTCTAGATCATTTCATATCAACCAGAAGAACAGTGACCTTCTTTCACGATATTGTTTTTATAATAGACAAATACTTTGATTTAGTTTTGTATGTGATCTAACATTATCTTACTCAGTTTATTTCAATAGATTCTTGATCTGTAACCGTATTACCTAACATGTAATTGAACAAGCTCAACCCTATGAATTGACTCCAACCAAGAAAAATTCTCAACATAACCTCTGATGATTGTTGGCGAACTGAAACACACAGAAGACTGGAAGGCTATTTCGCAGGTCCCAAAAAAACCCAAAAGATATGTATTTATTTATTTATTCAACGGCAAAGCCAATTTACAAAACCATATTCAAAAAAGTGTGAGGAACTACAAACTATTTTTGAATGCTCATGTCTGATGTCTACATTACAATTTTACAAAACATTCAGAGAAGTGTAAAATACAAAATATTAATGAATCCTTTTGTCTAGTGACTACGTTACTAAAAGATGAAACAATTCTGGTACTCACAATAAAAAGATGTAACAAATCTGGTACCTACAAAGAAAATGATGAGGTAAAGAAAAGCTTCGAAAACGCTATAGCCTTTTCAATTGATTTTTAAAGACCTGAAGTGATACATTAAACAGTATCAGTTATTATGATATCGATTTTCCAGCTTGAGAATACTAGGAATCGGATTGTTCAAAGCATAATTGGTATGAAAAAAATTTAGATGAAAAATGTCAGGATTTCTCGTATCTTTCTGTTTGAAATGAAAAGTTATTAGTAGAAGTTATTCTGGACAGTTCATCTAACTATTTATTAATTTGAAGAGGAAACTTGAGTTCATATAAATTCTCCTATATTCCAATTATTTCATATTTAACTTGGTTAAGAGTTGACTGTACTCATATTCATTTGGTTGGATAACAAAGTGAAAAGCACAATTCCTTAAGAATTTCGTTTGAACATTCTTAATCAAATCGATATCTACATTATAGTATGGGTCCCATATAACCGAACAATATTCAAGAATGGACTTTACGAAAGCACAATATAATATCTTTTTTTGTTTCAATTGAAAAATCAGTAGAAATTCTCACCACAAAACCTAGCATTTTGAGACTTTTTGCCACAATTTCTGATACTTGAAGATTAAAACTCCCAGATCGATGAATGTTTCTCTTTTAATTGCTCTAGTTATTCAATGTATATTCAAAGAATATTGGACTTTTAATTTTAGCGAACGTAATGATTCAACACTTATCGATGTTTACCTCTAACAAATTGATTCTACACCACATGGAAAAAGCTTCGAGATCTTTTTGATTCAACTCAGCATCTTCCCGGCAAGTAATTGCTCGATAAAGTTTGAGATCTTCAGCAAACATAAGAGATTCTGAATATTCGACAGAGTTGAAACGCTTCGAATTTTCACTTATGCTCGTTACAAACACACTTGACATATTTTCAGATTGTCGTGAAAAGTTCTTCCAGATGCATGAAAAATTTCGCTGCACAACAGATTTTAAACAGATTTTTAAACAATATGATTTTTTTCAATTTCAGTTGCTGGCTCTTCGGCTATGAGGTTAGACACCATCTGAATTCATTTACAAACAAATCGTTTTGTTGTTCCTAAATTCCTCTTGTCTTGATATTGTTTTCCTTTATGCTCGTAATGTCAGCCTCCTTGAACAATAAATCATTTCGATACGTCCAGAATCACGAGTCACGAGATGAGTCAACAAAAAGAGAGTGATGAATCAATGATGGAAGCCCACCTCATGACAAATTAACAAGGCATGTTATCTTCGAAATTATGCTACACCTATTTAATTTCGGGAAAATAAAGCAGACTGTGATACCGCAACGAATCATTGAAAAGCATTTCACTTTATAATGAATGAATGAATGAAGCATATTCAGACAGGTTAGGTATGATCAGGTACACAGAGAAAAGTGAATTCTCATACTGGATTTTTTTAAGGACAAAGCACAGGCACTACAGGAAACTCTTTAAGGCACTTTCAAAGCATTGCCTGTGCGAAAGTAGCGATTTATATTGTATTTGAATCGCTGAAGAATGAATCCATTTGGAAAAACTTTCTCAGGAAGTTCATTCCACATAAACCCAGTTCTTTATATGAAAGAGCTCTTAAACAGTGGAGCTCGAGGTGTACTGAGTTAAACCTCAAAACGATGAGCAGCCACAGTTCGTCGAGTATTTCTGATATGTACCGTTCTTGGCGGAATCAAATGTGGCAAGTCACTTGAACACTTTCCGTGAAAATATCTAGAGAAGAGAGACAAATCTCCAATCTTTCTTCGATGTTCCAGGCTATCAAAGTTGCACTTGATGTTCGCGTCTCCAATCAGGCGTTTGACTCTTTTCTGGATGGAATCTAGCAACTTCAGGGTATGTTTAGGGGCAGATATCCATACATGAGAACAATACTCCTAAGAAGGTTTATAAAGCATCAAAAATTGCTGAGGTTTTCTGGTTCGGAACAGTGTTTCAAGCTTTTGAGGAGCAGCCTTTGCAATTCCAGCGAAATGATGTTGCCATAACATATTGGTATTCTTTTTAACCCCCAACAGAAAGCGGAATTATCTGTCCTGACATTATTATATCCGCTTCGGAGACATTTATCTTCTTGGAGAAAACCGATGCCTGGGTTTTTGTGGCATTGAACTGAACCTATTTACTCTGACCCCAATTCGAAATCACTTTTGATCCTCGTTAAGATATGAAACCTCCTGCTGCCGGTAAAGATGCGCCTCCGTAGCCGATGTCCTGGAATTCAAATGAAATGACGAGACAAGTTTGCTGTCGTTAGCAAAACAATATATTCAATTCTCAGTTTTTTCCAATAAGTGATCAATATATAATTAAAAGAGGGTTGGAGACAATATGGATCCCTGGGGAACACCAGCATTGATAGTGAAAATATTCGAGAGCCACTTGCAGGAAACGTTCTTTCAGGAAGCTGGAGAGTCAAACACAAAAATGATTCGACAAGCTATAGCATCGAAGTTTGGCCAGCAAACCCTCATGTCACACACGGTCAAAGGCCTTTGAAATATCAGGCGCAACTGCTCTTGATTCTCCATGCTTCTTGAATGCGTTATTCCAAATATGGGTGACATACTATAGAAAGTCGTTGATCTTTGTTTCCGAAAGCCATATTGATGATCGCTGAAGATGTTGAAGCTTTCCAAATATTTGAGGATATGGTGGTTTTCGACTTTCTCCATGATTTTTGATATAACTGATAGCAAAGCGACTGGTCTATAGTTATTTGGAAGATTTTTCTTGCCCTTTTTGGTAATAGGTTGAAAGCTAGCAATCTTCCAACAAGATGGAAAAAGTCTGCAAAATAGTGGTGCGAGTCCATTTACGCACTTTTGTTTGGGAAGGCTCATTGACGAAATGTACTTTCAATATAATGGGTTGTTAAAAAAATAAGGTACCTAACTGTTCAAATTTTGCGGGCTATGTTGGTATGCTCGTTTCGGACATATATTCACCGTTTCAGCTGTTTAGCATGTTTAGTTTGTTGGTGAGAGGCATAAAAGTTTTTTCAATACAAAAAAAGTATCAACCAAATTGATTATTAGCGTTACAGTTCAGGTAACATTGTTAATAATAGTTTACTCGTTATTTGAATAGAGTTCAGAAAATACAATGATTTATCAAATGCAAAATTAGGTCCTAGTGTATCCTTCAAAGATAATTGTATGCCATGTGCATTCCTCTGCTCGTCGAAGAGTGGACAATTATAAGGAGATGCTTCACAGTCAGATTCATATTGGTTCATTCTCGTTTTGAAGCAAATACTCGTGATTCAGGCGTGTATGGCCAAACCCTAAACGGGTTAGGATTACTTGGTCCCTTTGATGTTTAGGTAATGTTGTCCATGGTTTCACGAAAGTTTCCACTTCTTTCAGTTTTGATGTTGATGCAATAAAAAGAAAACGTGCGATATAATTCTTAGGCCAAAAATAACATCGTACTCATGCCTTAGTCAGCGTATTCACCAGACTTGGGGAGATAAAAACAGAATCGCCAGAAAGTGCATATCAGAACTGCTTCAGAAATTGGAAAAAACACTGGAACAAGTGTATTACACCTGAAGGAGACTACTTGAAAGAGAACAAAACGAATATTGATCAATAAATAGATTTTTTTAGAGAAGAGTGAAAATTCACCTCATTTTCTGAACAGAGTAGTACACCATAGTTGTACTAACCAATAATTGGTAAAAGGAAAAGCTTGCTGATATGTTGATGAGTTTCATATTCTTTTCGCTTTATTGACCAATAATCCCAAGAAGATTGAGATGGTCCTTTTCACCAAGAAAAGAAGTTTATCAAGCTTAAAACCTCCAGAAATTTTCAAAAGCAAACTAAACTTCTCTGAAGAGGTATACCTTGGTACTATCCTCGACAGAAAGCTAACATGGAACTCTCACCTACAGAGTAGAGCCAAAAAAAGCATATGTGGCTTATGAGCGATGTCGGAGGACAGTGCGATGCGCATGGGGTATTTTACCCCGTGTGGTCACCTGGATCTACACTGCAATAATAAGACCTATGTTAACGTACGGAGCCATTGCATGGGGACCGAAAGTTCTACAAGCAACGGCTATCAGAAAATTATATCAAATACAGCGATTGGCTTGTCTAAACATCACAGGAGCCATGAGAACAACACCAACCGCAGCAATGTAATCAATTACTGGTCTGTCTCCTCTGGACATGTACGTTAAGCAGATTGCGTTAATGTCCATGTTATGATTGCGCACAGCTGGTGTAAAATTCGAAGTAGGAATGTGTCAATAGGGGCTGACCCTGTGGCGAGAAGCGCTTACTGCGCAAACTCTGCTGCAGGCAACCAGTGATGCAATTGAACCCAGGTTTGTGTTTGATAAACCCTACAAACTACAAATGAAATAGAACACAGACTCAGATACTACAAATGCAATACGCATATATATATACAGACGGCTCAAAAATCAAAGAAGGCTCAGGATGTGGAGTGTACTCTAGATCACTGGGCCTAAGGATTGAATGGTGAATGGAAAAAATACTATCGTGGTTCAAACAGGAAAGGAATTTATGGCAAAAACATAACAATCTGCACTGATGGCAGATAAACCCTTTTAGCCTTGAACAAATAATGGGAGGAGTAAAGGTAACCGCACTGCCAATTCTTCAGCCAAGGAAGCGACTGGAATAAGAATTTTAGGACTCGGTGTCACCTACGGCTTGATGACTTCGACAATTGCGGAACTAACCAAACGTCACACCTATACTCAATCCCTAAAAAGATGGTTTGAAATCAATGGATGCAATTTTGCCAGGATCACCCTGGGCAACCCTGGGAAGCTGGCGCCGAAGAAATATCTGGCGATGACCAGGAAGAATCTACGCTTAACAGTAGGATTTCTGACTGGCCACTGTCAACTAAGGAAACACTTCCACCATGTGGGGCTAGTGGTCAAAATTCTATGCAGGATGTGTGAACAGGAAGATGAAACTGCCAGGCATGTCCTATGCGAATGTCCGGAGTGTTGGGCGAGTCTTGGCCTACACTTGCCGATATAAAGGAGATGTCTCTTAGTGACGTGTCCATCATACTGGAAATGACAGGATGGACGATGGCCAATGAGGATAACTTCTCGAGAGAATGTACAATGGGTCACATGTGACCTAAGTGCTGTGGGCCGACACTCACCCTTCCTACTCTACAGATACAGAAGGATGGCCAATTTTCTCCATTTTCACAAATCCATCGAAAACGTTCGCTATTGATGTCTGCCAAACAAATACTAAACAACTGACTGATCAACGTCTTCTGTTCAATCAGGGTGGAGCCCAGCTATCTCACCCTTTTAGCTGATTTTTGTCGAAGAAGGACGAATGGGTTCATGAGTGAGGGGATGTTGGCGGTATGAAGTCCTCAGACATCAGTACCGCCCTTCAGGGGTACCCCTACCTGGCTGGGATGGGAATACTAAACAACGCAGCGTTTTCAAACTTTATAGATTATGTACATTTTAATATTTTTACTTTTCAAATAATTACCGCCATCTCTAGGTCAGGCCGGGTACTTCTGTCCTGGTACATAGAAACATTCACTCATTTTATGTTGATTTTAGATCAAGAAATTCTTTGATATCATTTGCCTTGCAAACATTCTTTCGATTCTTATTTTAAAGGGTTTTCATTCCGTAGCTCTCCCAGGTTTGCAGGAAAATGATTGAAAAACTTTAAACCTCTATATGAGGGAGTTTTTTCATGAAATTATGGGCAGAAAATCTGATTAGGTATACCTTTCTAGTGAGGTAATCAGGGACTGAGAAACTGATACGTGTCCATATGTAGCATAGGCATTATTCATTTGAAAATATAAATACATGGAATTGTTGAGAAATATTATATTTTTGAAAATATGTTTGACACGATTCGTTTGGTTTTAGTCTGAAAATGAGTCGAATAATCCTTTTATGGAAAACGAATAATCTGCTTGCATTTTATTCTGTTAGAATCGAACACATTTTTTCAATTGAGTTGATAATGATATGAAATTTCATCTGAGCAAGCAGACGCAAACTGGATGGAGTTGTATTTTTCTTCGTGTGTTATATAACACAATGGTTCGAGGGCGTTCAATAATTGGTCCTATTCGTGTGGTACTCCACGTGCCACGATTACCTGTCATTTTTTATGTCTAGTCATCATCAACAATGGCGCGACAGATCGGGACGTATTCATAATTTTGAATTGAATTACTTACCTTAAATGCGTCTCCGCTTCGAACCGTGTTTGATACCACACCGATGCTGTCGTTATAACACAATAAAGAACCATCATGCTTTCATAAACAAACGAAATTTGTACTCTGTACTGGATATTATACAGTGCGTTCCGGTGAAAACGAGCCACCCTGTATGAGCCATTCGAAACTGATATTGTAATAATAAAAATTCGTGAAATACGTCGATTTCAGTTACCAGGGTGATTTTTTTTATATCTTCCACAAATGTGATTTGGCTTTTTGTAAATGATGAATTTATGTGTATTGACGAGTAGGTTGAACTGCCAGGTTTCAGCAATCGGTAACCAACCTGACTCCTTGAACTTGGGGGGGCTATATGGTCGAATTTTCTCACACCATAACAAGCAAAGTTTCAACTTCAATTTGGAAGTGATAATATCTATACTTTGATAGAGTTGACTTAAGATACTGTACGATCTACGAAAAACTGATTTTATATGTTTGTGAAATCTCAGATCAGCATCTAGCCACAAACCCAAGTTTTTGCTTTCTGTAATTATTTGTATTAAGTCTTGTCCAAGTTGGATTTCAATTCTTCCTTCAATTCCCCATCTTTTGTGTTTCGGGCCAAAAAGAATAAGCTGAGATTTTTTAGAATTCGCTTATGGTTATGGGCTATAGACAGATCCAGTAACTTTTGTAGATCGCTGTTAATGTTTTCNTGAAAATCTTTTTATATTACACATATTATCTGCATTTTTCCCGTTAAACTGCAAAACTTGTGCATTTCACTCGTTATTATAAAAAGTTTTCCTAAGTATGATATAGAATTTGCGATCAACAAGATGTTGGTTCTGAATACGACTCTGGCCAATTCTTGGGATTTTCAATATCATGTGCGTAGGGCATGTCAATGTTTACATCCACTCTACCTTGGATTTGAATTTGCTTTAGTTTTTTTGAAAATACCTTTCAGTCTGAATAGCATCACAGACAACAGTTAGTCATTCATATTATTATATAATTTGTCTTTTTACGAAAAAATGAGGCATACGGAAGATTGCGAATGAAATGTTATGTTATTGATGATTAGTTTCAATGATTTACTTTCATCTCATTGTACATCATTTTTCCAAACTGAGGTTCTCCTTTAAATATGTAGGAATTCCACTTCCAATAAATCTTCCGTCATGTATGAGGGACGGACAGCGGAGAGGAGAATGATGAATCTTTAGTTTGGGAGTGTCAATAGATGTGTAAACATCACGAAGGGATGACTTTCAAAGACGCAAGGGTGAGTCCGAATGGAATTCCGAACATTGGTTTATTACCCTGTGACCCCTGGTCAATCCCCTAATGATATTACTTCGCTTTTTTTATTGACGAGCAGAGGCTCTCAAGTACCTATGCTCAGAGGATATTTCTGGCATTTTATCACTTAAGAAGGTAGTTTGTTATTTTTATATCAGGTATTGATTTCTTTCTGAGAAGTGACGAAAATGTATTTGTTTTGAGAAAAACCGATGTAGTTGGGCGAGTTCTCGAAGATTTGATAAAAAAAAATTATTTCGCATCCTACCATGAAAGTACTGCGCCCCTGAAGTGAAATTATTTTTTAAGCTAACAGTAAGACTGATGAGTTCATAGACTCACATACATTTTTATTTTTATAAAATTTGTTTCATCATTCAATATAGTTGCATTCAAAGGCGATACAAATTTTATAACGTTAAAACAACTTTTCGATACCATTTTTACTGTATGGTTTGTCTTTAGTCTCAAAATAGCGCTCATTTTCGATGATAACCTCTGCAGCGGAGCTGATTTTTTTCCCAGCAAGCATTCTCTTGAAGTCTAAAAACAGGAACAAGTTGCTGTGGGTCAGAAATGAAGAATACGGTGGATACGGGTACAATTCGAAGCCCAATATTTGAAATTTTTGCAAGTTTGCCAAAGTTTTTTTTGATTTTTCTACGATTTCGTCCTTCAATCGCTTTAATAACGCTGTGTAATATCCGCTGTGTATGGTATATTTCCAACTCGTCTTCAAAAAGGACTGGAAATAATTTTACCTATTCTCATAAAATTGTATAGAGCTAGTCTGGCGTGAAAACTATATACCACCCAGTTGGTTGGCAGCAAGGGAGGTGGAGCATTTAACAGTGCAGTACCTAAATCTATAGGATCATCCTTGGCTGGAAAATGCATAGAATCGACCTTAACTAGCTGGATCTATGCCATGCTGATAAATAAAACCGCAACTACAACTCTTCAATTCGAGACCATTAGGTTCAGGGTCACCAGAGGGTGCTCTCAGGGTGGGGTACTATCTCTTCTTTTGTGGCCGCTCCTGATGGATAGTCTGCTTGAAGCCCTCGACAGAGGAAAAGTAGATCTGCAAGCTCTTGCAGATGACCTTAACAGCTCGGCAAGGTCCACCTCGGGGATATTCTCCGAAGCACGATGGACGTTGTTCACAGTTGGTGCTTGAGGGAGCAGATGTCTGTCAACGCCAGCAAAACTGGGATCCCTTCACTAGGAGGGGAAAATTGGACGATTTAACGCCACTTTCCCCTCAATAGTGAGGTTATTCCATTTGAAACGGAGGTGAAATATCTTGACTTTGTCCTTGATGAAAAACTCATCTGAAACGCTCACTTGAAAAAAGTTTTACAAAAAGCCGGACTGTCCTTATGGACATGTCGAAGGATTTGTGGTAAAACTTGGGGTTTAGGTCGAAAACAAATCCATTAGATTCATGTGATGAGCAATTGCCTGGTGGCCGAATGGTCTACAGAAAACGGTTCAGGTGAAGCTCTCTTGCTTACAGAGACAGGCTGGTCTGGCCATCAGTGGTCCCATCAGTACCACACCTTCAACGGCCATGAAGATCCTTCAAGATCTACCTCCTCTCCACATTTTTCTGGAAAGAGAGGCTAGATGGACAACATATAGACTTGTGCATATTGCCAATTGCACAAATCAATTCAATTCAGAATGAAACAGACTGTTGTTTGACACTGGAAGTTACAGCATTCTGGAAATGACCTTTGACTTTATGCCTCCAACTGTCGACTACCAACTGCATTATAAAGTACTGTTCTCGAGTAGAGAGGACTGGATCATCCGAGAGAAGGAAATATTAAGAGCAGATAGTTGTTGGTTCACAGATGGATGAAAAACACTTTTCGGTTCTGTTGAAGGTGTTTTTAGTCGCAGACTCAGGACAGAGATATCTACCTGCCTAAGAACCTATGCGACTGTATTTCAAGCGGAAATTTTCGCTATTGTATTGTGTGCGGAGAGATTGGAAGAATCCAACCTCATACAAATCAATAAAAATATTCTCGGACAGTCAAGCGGCATTGAAAGCTCTTGGTGTCTATATTGGTAGCAAATTGCCAAAAACGACTGTCCTTGATAGGAAGACCTAACAGATTGTCTCTGGTCTGGATTCCTGGCCATACTGGCCTGGAAGGCAATGAGGCTGCTGACTTTCTTGCAAAAGAGGTTGCTGCAAGCAGTTCATCGAACCAGAACCTGTCATTGGCATCGCTTTAAGCTTTGCCAAAAATTGAACACCTGGATGGCAAGAAGATTTATGAAATTCTGGCAGAATCTTCCAGGATTGGCTCACTCCAAGGCGTTTATTCACCCTTCGAAGCTTGATACAGTTGTTGAACTACAGTAGGGATCAACTACGATGTCTAACAGGCCTTCTTACAGGGCACTGTCATTTGAATCATCATATGCAGAGACTCGGACTGTCGGAAAACAGTGTGTGTCGCCTCTGTTTGGAAAATGATGAAACAGTAGAGCACAAACTCTATGCCTGCCTCGCTGGGGACCTAATGAGGTTTTTAGACTGCAGCAGAGACGTACTCTTACCATCTGACCTGAAAGACCACTAACCATACAAACTAATGGGTGCATTTAGTCGAGTGTGAATACGTGTGAGTCACAATTAACCCTTGCGGGTTGCGGTGGAGCTACTCACTTTGGACCTAAACTTCGAAAGGTGATACTATCTTGATGAAGCTATATCTGTCAAATCAGTTGTCATATATTCAGTCTGATTCAACATGGATGGATATAGCATTCAACAGCACGAGCGAATAAAAAAATTGTTTTATCAAAATGGGTATTCTGTTCGGGCAACGTACCGCGCGCTTCGTTCATTTCCCAGTCGCCGTAATCATCCTACCGAGAGGATAATTCGCAAAGTGATGGATAAATTTGAGTTTACTGGTTCAGTAAACGATCGAACAACACCCGTACGTCGACAAAATGCAAGATCGGCCGAAAACATCGCCGCTGTCTGTGAGAGTGTGGCGGGTTGGCTGTCCTTGTTCATCTTTCACTGCCTGAACCACTGTGCATGCTGTTTTCGGCGAGTGCATTGGCTTGGGCCAATTCAGCAAACCGGCCATCGGATGCCTGCTTCCACGTAGTCCCGCTGGATACGGGATTAGTTATTTCCTTACTGAATGGCATCCCAACGATGGTTTGATCCTAAGGTGTGTGTATCCGCACCATGAGGATGAATGACATTGAGCCTATCAGCTGTCTCTACGGAACCTTCGAGATACCGGGCTCCCTCTCGTCGTAGCATCGCCTTGTCAAGGTAATGCGGAGCTCTGCTGTGATTGATCTTCTTTCCCTAGCTACTCGTGGGACTTTAATGGACAGAGTAAATTTTCTGACGCTGAGTCTATAGAGGACATAGATGTCGAGCTTACGACTCCAACTGACCTCCCCGTAAATTCAGAAACTTAGATCAGAGCGAGTCTATAGAGGAGATGGATATCGAGTTTACGACTCTAACTGACCTTCCTGTAAATTCAGTTCTGTTCCTGTCCGAGTGTGAATATGTATGAGCCACAATAAACCCTTGCGGGTTGCGGTGGAGGTTCGAATAGACGCACTCACTTCGGACCTAACCTAATCCAACCTAACCTGTGAGAGTTTGCAGGAGATTCGGAGGCAGTCGATTTCGCGTAACTCACAAGAACTTGACCTTCCACAGACTACAACGTGGTGAATTTTGCATCGTGACTAGGACCTGCATCAATATAAAATTCAACTGACCCAGGAATTGAAGGAAAATGACCATGAACAATCGCGTGTGTTTTCTGAGTGGGCTATGTAGCAGTTGACAACTGACCCTAACTTTCATCTTCAGCAATGAGGTCCAGTTCTGGATGGATACGTGAGCAAACAATACTGTCGAATTCGGAACGATAGCAATCCACATGAGATCCAAGAGTGTCCAATGCATCCCCGAAAAGTCACTGTTTGGTGAATATTTTGGGTCGGTGGCATCATCGGGTCATTTTTTGAGAACAACGTTGACCAGGCCATCACTGTCAACGGCGAGCACTATAGGTTGATGATCACCAACTTTTTTGGGCTGAATTGGGTGATCTGGGCATCAACGACTTGTGGTTTCAACAGGACGGCGCTACGTGCCACACAGCTCATGCCACATTGGATATTCTGCCATCACTAACAAGTCATCACTGTCAACGGCGAGCACTATAGGTCGATGACTACCAACTTTTTTGGGCTGAATCAGATAATCTGGACACCAATGACATGTGGTTTCAACAGGACGGCTCTATTTGCCACACAGCTCATGCCACTTTGGATATTCTGCACGCGCGATTTAAGGGTCTGGTCATCTGACATGGAGGTGATGTAAACTGGCCATCAAGAGCGTACGATTTGACCGGTTAGACTTTTTCTTGTGGGGTTTCCTCAAGTCGCAGGTGTATGCGAATAAGCCACAAACCACAGCGGTCTTCAAAGCCAACATAACCCACGTCATTGATCAAATTCAGCCTAATTTATGCGCCATAGTCATGGAAAATGGGTCGTTTTGTATGCGCTCCATCCAGAGAAGCAGTGGCGGACATTTGAACGATGTTATACTCCACACATAATGGTATAAATAGGTCTTTCAAATAATTAGTACCTTCTATTTCGAACAATCATAAAATACAAATCAATTCAAAGAACGAAGATTATAAAAAAAAGGAAAGAAGAAAAAAAAATGAAAGGTGCTGCTCCGTTCCCTCCTGTTCATAAAAGAGGACATATGCCTCATTGCTCACAAGTGATTTTGGCGAAATTGGGAACACGTGTGAATCGTTGTATTCATGCCACGTGCCACTATATGGGTGTCTGCAATATGCTGTGTAATGTCCGTTGTAAGTAGTCCCACTGTGATTTGAAAGTATTTAGAGTTCCCACTTCCTTTTCTGTCAAAGCTTGACGGTTTTGCTGCGAGTCTTCCACCAAACTGCACAACTCCAGTTCTTGCACTGTCTGTACATGCCGATATATTTTTTTCATTGGAAACATTGATAATTCACTTAGGGTTTTTGATTGAGGAATTGTACCTAAACATGAATAAAAATTGTTGATTATATTATCGCAACTCAGTACTCGCTTGGCTTATTCACGAGAGGATTTTATTCGCTGTTTCACTCATTTATCATTCATCCAAATAATGAAAGAACTCATTTGGAAACGTAATCGAATATTCAGTGCAACGAAACGGGAAAAAGATTTCAGGAATAAACTTACACCAAATGTTAATCGAAAACACAATGAATCACCAAAAACTTACATTATACTGCCACCCAGCAAGATTGAAGAAAAGGAGATGTGCTGCATTGCTGGAACCTTTTCTGAAAATCAATAGATACTGAATTGATTTCTCAATACTGTGTCTTGATGATCTTGACATCCCTCAATATTTATGTAGATTCATACACTGACTTTGATCCAGTCACTGTACTGAGGTTAAATGCTCAGCATGCAATCTTTGCAAAGTTTGCGTATTTGGAGATTGTTTTATATTTCTATATCCTGTGATCGTATCAGTTTTGATGTCTATGAACTTGGAATACTGAAAGATGGAATTCTGAATACTGAGTGTTTTTGTTTTAGAATATTGAAGTTGAGGTTGGAACATCTCCCAATTCATGTATTCGCTCAAAGGAATTCGAATTATTTCATGATTAATTTCCATATTTGACAATATCTCTCATACATTCTGTTTCATTTGAATGTAAAGATAGGAAGCGCTCAAAGAAAGACCCTATATAATCTCGAAATATGTCCCTCTTTTCGTATACATCGTTTTATCGATCACTTCCATAATTCCAGATTTCTTGATTTCGCTTTCAATCAAATGCTTTCAAACGAATAAAAAAATGAATATTACTGGAGTTTTTTCCCAACACCAAATCGTTATTTTTACACCTCGACACGTGTTTCGATCACCAAGTGATCATCTTCAAGAGGAAGATAAAACTAATAACTACTCAAAACTAAAGCTACTTATACTAATCAGGTACATCATACGGGTAGATAATCAGTAATACCACCCATACAAGTGTACCATCCCAAATTAATTTTACAATTGGCCGTTCTATTATTTACAATATGTCCTTATGTATGTTTAAATGTTACAGCTATATATAGAACAATTTT
>NW_019291928.1:29309-64197 GCF_000500325.1 Leptinotarsa decemlineata | reverse complement strand
TTTCACTTGTAGTTTATTTCACTATTATTTAATTTCAGATTTATTTTGCTTAATATAATTGTTATTTTCAGCTATTCATTTTTAATTCTTCTTTTTTAGTTGTTTCAGGGATTTCAAATCATTTTATATAGTAGACAATGGAAGTCCGAACTAGTGAAATTTATCATGAAACATTGTTAATTACCTTCAAACAAATGTTTTTCCTATACTGAAATAAATTGAATAACTGAGAATACAATGAAGTTTAAGACATAATTTCATTGTACACACGAAATCTTTGCAAATCCATTTGCTCGGTTAAAAATATTCATTTTCAGTTCTCACCTTCCGAATTGATAGTGTTGAATATGATCATTCAATTCGGTATTCAACCAATTTTTAAAAAGCCAATGATCACTCGATCATATAAGAATAATATAATACAATGAGTTACCTAATACTTGAGAACTAAAGCTGTCGTTGAAAGAAATAATAAATCTCTACATATTATATAAAATTGTTCAATGAATCTGAAATATATAGCAATTTCGAAATTAGTTTCTGATATATTTTAAAAAATTAGTACTTTAACTTTCAACCCTTTCGTTAGGAAGGAGCCAAAGAGTTTTTTATGAACATCACTTCAGCCTGTATTATTAGGACCAGAAAGTAAACTCAAACACACAATTGATAGCGAATATACAATAGAAATGGCTTCAAATTGTATTTCATCCCTTAGGTTTGTTTTTAGGAAAATATGATCTTCAGGGAAAAATTGATGGTCTGAATAATAATGTACAGTTACACCGTATTCTCACAATCCATATAAAACCAATTTTTCATATTTGATAGGACAGTCTATTTTATTGATACTGACTACAACTGCTGTGACATCTATAACTGCTTTATCCATGTCCGCCATAAGCACAAATGGGGTAATAAAAGGAGGTGAGTACAGAATAAATATATTATAATGGTACTGTGTATAATGTATTTGAAAAAACTAACCCAAAACTCACCAACGTCCACTTCGGGACATTGACCCTTGAAAGTCGATACTTGTGCAAACTGAAAATTAACTTACGTTCTAATGCGCGATACCCAGCACGAAACAAATGTGTTTAAAATCTGTTTTTCTGTTAACCAGCTGTCGCACCCCTACGAACGATAACCCTCAGAAATCGAAGCTTGTGCGAGCTAAGGAATAACGAGGTCTTACCTTTTACCGTGTGATTCCTAACATGAATCCTAGCATGAATCATTTTTACTTTTCATCATGTTCGAGGCGTTGAAAAGCTTTGGTGGGTTTAGTTGTGGTACCTTTTTCAGAGGAATATCCCAACACAGACAGAATTTACTGACTGAGTAGTACGGTACACAAAATGAGACATAAATGCAAGCAAGTGAAAGAATGCAACCATAGCTCATTCAATGTACTGTAGGTAGGATGTAGGTGTGCCATTAACGTTTGCCTAGCTGCTAGCTTCGGCAGAAGGCCAATTTATAGATACCGGATGCAAATGGTAGAACAAATATTGCTCAGTTTTCTTAAAAATTCAAGTGCTGATTTTTGTATATTTTATGTTCCATAGAATATTGTCAAAAATCCAAAATGGACCAACACAAACGAAGGATTTGTGATAAAACTTGAGGTTTGTCTAGTGGCCTAGGCTTTACAGAAAACGGCCCATGTGAAGCTCTCTGTCTTACAGAGACAGGTTAATGGTGCCATCAGTACCAGATCGCCAGCAGCCATGGAGATCCTTCTAGATCTACCTCCTCTCTACATTTTTCTGGAGAGAGAGGCTAGATGGACTGCATATAGACTTGAGCACGTTACCAATTGCACAAATCAATTTAATGAAGAGTGCAACATACTGTTGGTTGACACTGGAAGTCACAGCATTCTGTAAATAACGTTTGACTTTATGTCTCCAATGGGGATAATTACGGAAACTCATCCGGCAGAGTGCGCTGAGTGTTTGTCACATTGGTCATTAGCTGTCAAAGTTTCCACCGTTATTTATTGATTTATTTGAAAGTTACTTATTTAAATTGCTTGCAATTCAAGATGTATTCTACATGGCGTATCGCTCAGTTGAAGGAGGAGTTGCAGAGGAGAGGTTCAACCCTAGGAGGGAAGAAAGCTGATCTAGTGGAAAGGCTCATAATTTTGCATATTTGAACAACTCTCTCATTATAAAGATAGTTTTTTGCATTCAATTTGCTCCCAAGAAATATATTAATGAAAAAAAACCACATATTTTTTGTTTTTTTCTCTAATAATCAATGAACATTATTCTAACCTCAAAAACATGCAAGTTGTAAGGTTCAATTTTGTTTTCAGATTAGAGGCTTATGATAGACATTTTAATTTCTAGAATATCCCTCAAGAGAGACCTGTATAATAAAAAACAGATTTTTTGTTCATTAGAAATTCATCATTGGAAAATAATCTGAATAAAGTTGGTGTGTGTGTGGACTGGCTGATTAGGTGGCTTTCCTTATCAGGATTATCTTCCTCGGGGTGGAAAGTAACTTCTGAGGTAATTTCTTGTTGGAGGTCTAGATAATTTATATCTGAAAATCATATGGAATATAGTGGTGGTTGAGCAGTTTATATAATAAATTTATTTATTGGATACTTACCATTGAGAGGAAGCTGGTTATCTTTATCTTCGAACTACTAGCTGGCTTCAAATCATGTATAGCAATCCTTTTTCTTAATCTCAACATCCGTGGACTGGCATAATTCTAAGTACAGCGAAATATGGAAGGTACAGCTGATTTTTCAAAAAATTTTCTTTGGAGTGAAAATCCTATAAAATTTTTTAAAATTATTATCACATATAAGTAAGTAGAATGAATGCTACTTACCAGTTATCTTTGAAGTAGTCTCAAAATCAGAATCTTTGAAATGTTCACCACATAACCTAGAATGATCAGTACATTTGAACTTTACTATCCTCAAAAGATTTTTCCCATTTTCTTCTCATAACAGTATCTTCAAGAAACTTTTAACCTCCCATTTCTTTGCACCCGAAAGAAGCACAACGACCCATTTCTCTGAATAAAAACGAAAAATCACAAATGTTCCCATATAACCAATGTATCTTTTAATGACAAACACTTAGCGCCCTCTATGTACAACAAATTGACAGTTTGCTTCCCCATTGTCAGCTAAGAACTGCCTTATAAAGTACTGTTTCTCAGTACTTTATAAGGCAGTACTGGTTCTCAGTCGCAGAACCAGTATAGTGATATCAGCCTGCCTAGGAACTGCGACTGTATTTCAAATGGAAATTTACGCTATTGAATTATGTGCGGAGAGATTGGAAGAATCAAACCTCATACACAAGTCAATAAAAATATTTTTGGAAAGTCACGCGGTGGTGGAAGATCTTGGCTCCTACCAAGCAACGGCTAAATTGGTAGCAAATAACCATAAAAGACTCTCCTCGATAGAAAAACTTAACAGATTGTCTCTGGTCTGGATTCCTGCCATACAGGTCTGGAAGGCAAAGAAGGGTGCTGGAAGCAGCTTCATCAGATCAGAACCTGTCATTGGCATCGCTTTAGAATTTGCCAAACAAAGATTGAACACCTGGATGGCAAGAAGATGTATGGACTCTTGTCAGAATCTTCCAGGAGTGGCTCACTCCAAGGTGTTTATTCACACTTCGAAGCTTGATACCAAACAGTTCTTGGACTACAGTAGGAATGAACTACGATGTCTTACAGGTCACTGTCATTTGAATCATCATATGCAGAGACTCGAACTGTCGGAAGACAGTGTGTGTCGCCTGCCCGACTGGGGACCAAATCAGGTTTTTAGAGTTCGGCATAGCCGTACTCTATCATCTGACCTGAGAGACCACCATACAAACTTATCGGTTAAGAAGCTTGGTTTATTTGGTCGAGTGTGAATAGGTGTGAGCCACAATAAACCCTTGCGGTTTGCGGTGGAAGGTCGAATAGACCAACCCACTTTGGACTTAACCCAACCTAACCTAAGACTGATATACATTTCCCGTCGGTGCTAATTTCTGTCAGACCCTTTGAAGTTAACAACAATAACACTTTCAGTTAAATTCTTGATTTTTATATATGATACTAAGGGATACCAGCACTATTTGCTGTTATTAAGAGTGCCTCATGAGTGTCAGTGATATATCTATATGCGATCCCATATATAAGCACAGAAGTGCTATCAGGCTGTTTTTTAGCTGATCTCATTATTGCTATTTCTGTTAGACCTATAAAGTCGGTTAAATTGGAAAACAATGCATTCTTTGGGAAACTACAATAATCTCTTTACAGATCGAGGATATCAGTGGGTGTTTTTGAAATATTCGCCAAAAACTAGGATTGTCAAATATTGTTCTTTGGCTCTACAGCCTCAATTTCGAGTGGTTCTAGGTTCTGGAAGTATTATTGGATTTCAATTTGAGTTATATATGGTGTACGTTATTGTCTTTCTATTAAGTTAAAATCATTACTTTGCGAGACCTTGGTTTTATCTAATTTCAATTATGCGAATTCCGTTTATGGACCAAATTTAACCAACCAGTTCAAACAACAAATTCAGAAGGTAAAAATTTTTTGCCTTCGGTTAATATGAAATAAGGAGGCGAGAAAGAATTTCCAACAAGATTTCTACATTCTGGAANACTACCCCGCAGAAGGGTACTGGGTCGGTCATAGCCTGGGATGCGCCTTCACGGGCTTCAACTGCCTTCTTTTTGCCCTTGTGACCCTCATGTCCGGGCACCCAAGCTAGAGTGACCCTATTTTGGGTTCCAAGCTCCTTGAGTGCGCTGAGACAGCTTCCCACCAGTCTTGAGAAGACTTGAGATGAGCTGAGCGCCTTAATTGCCACCTGGCTGTCAGAGATAATGGCAATGGTTTTATTTGTGACCTTCTGCCTGATTATTTCTCCGAAACAGTGTTCGATGGCCGCTACTTCTGCCTGGAACACAGTTGCAGTATGTCCGAGGCTGCGTGTGATTCTCGTCTTTGCTCTGCCTCCGTATATACCAGCTACCACTTCTTCTTGGGTGTTCGAGCCATTTGTATACCAAGTTTCTTTCGCTTTTACCGGTGGGCGAGTCCTCTCTACTTGGTATGATGATTTTGAAATCTTTTTGTACTGCGGAACTGTGTTATCCACGGGGATTCCTAGTATTGGATCTGCCTTCGGTTTATTGTACAGGTATTCTGCACCGTGTGACTGGCTGATTGGGGTTTGCCCCTGCATTAGCCTGTGTGTCACCAGACGAGCTTCTCTTTGTATGTAGATGTGCAATGATGGAAGTCCGAGAAGGACCTCAAGTGCTGCAGTTGGGGTCGTTCTCACGTCTCCCGCGACACTTAGGCACGCCAGCCTTTGTATGCCGCCTAATAGCTTAGCCGTGTCCGATTGCCTTGTTCTTGTCCACCAAGTCACTACACCGTATGTTATCGTGGGTCTCACTACTCTTGTATATAACCAGAGTGTTATTTTTGGGTTCAGCCCCCAGTTTTTCCCGCACATTCTTCTGCAGATTCCCAGGGCCACCCATGCCTTATGTGCTGTTTTTTGGGTGTGGAGGTTCCACGTGGGCCTGTGATCGAAAGTCACACCTAAGTATTTGACTTCTGTGGCAAAATAGATCTCCACTTCATTGAGTATTGATTGTTTTCGTCCTCTATCGCTATTTTCTAGTGAACACATTCGTCGTTTTTTGTGCATTCACTGGGAGGTTCTCATGATAGCACTATCTGCCGACGATGTTCAGGGCTGTTTGCACACGCTCCGAGAGGACGCCTGCAAATTTCCTTTTGTAACTATCACCAGATCGTCAGCATATCCCAGGCAATGTATGCCTTCTTCAGATAGCTTTCTGAGGGGATCGTCTACTAGAGTTACCCATAGCACAGCGATAATACGCCTCCTTGGAGGCATCCCATTCTCTGCTCTTCCCTGTATGCTAGCCTCTCCTAGAGTGGTGTATATTATCCTTCATTCTAGGCTGGCTTTTATCCATCGACACACAACAGCTTATATTTATCGATACTTCTACTTTATATTTTAATTTTGTTAATTTCAATAATGAAAACTGATCTTTTGAGATTAATTAAGCATGACATTTTTTTCTTTCTCTAATACATTTTGTTTTACAATTAAATTTGAATTTTTGCTGTTATTATAGAGGGATATTTCAAAAATTAAAAACAAATTAACCTATTTACTGTTGATTTTTTGTGAAATCTCCTGTACGATTGGAAGAATTCGATAACTGATAATACATTTAGGGTTTTAGTTTTGCAGATCATATGAGAACTATATGTTTTTACTGAAATTGATAATACGGAGTTTTCTATATGATTCAAACTTACTGTGAAATACTGTATATACTTTTTTATGGTTAGCTTCGGTTTTCTAACGTATTTGTGTGGAGAATTCGAAAAATATCAACCAAAGAATTCAACATTGTTTTCCATCCAATGAAAACATTTTTTCCCATTTTCTTTTTTTTTTTTTCACCGTCACAGAGATTCCACAAGGATCCTACTTATACCCTTTGTTGTTCCTTATCTCCAACAGCAATATTAAGATGTGTTTCAGATTGTCGAATTTATCTTAACTTATATACAGATGATTTAAAAATATTTTTTAGAAACCACTCAAGATTATCAAAACTTTTCTCAGTTCTCTGAATATTTTCAACATAATGGAATATCCTCGAACTTGGAAAAATTCTTATTGATAACTTCTTCAAACAATCAATAATTGTTTGATGTCAACTGTAATTTATCGAAGAAATCAATTTCAATACCCAGGAGTGATATGTGACAAAGAGCTAATCTTTGATTGTCATTGGGAATACATCATTGAACGTTAGATTTTATCAACAACAGTTGCCCTTCTCGACATGAAGTGCAGTTTACTTCACCTACATATACGCATGTTGAGATTCGCTAGTGGTACATGGAATCCACGTTATAACCTTTATAAAATATCACTATAATGTTCAGAAAACATCCTCTGCATTGGGGTAAACGGAGTATATAACTTAGAAAATATCAATTGGGAGAGAGAACCATTCACTCTTGAAAAATATCAACTGAGGTTGTCCAGATTAGGCGATAGTTTCAAAAAATTTAAAATTTTAAAAATGGATCTGTATTCAAACTACTCATACACTCAAAGACCAAAATATTGTATATTTTATTTCAAGCATTGATTTCATGTTTATTTCTATTTGTCTCAATCTTTGCGCACTTTTCATTACTAACTGGTATATGCTGAAGTATTTAACGTAGATTGATGGCCAAATAATCCATATATTGAAACTTCATAAGACACTATTAGAGGAAGTAATAGAATAGACTAGTTTTGATGATAATATTTAATCAGAACAAGCAACAATGACAACAAAATAAAAGTTCTTTGAGGCAAGATAATAACATTTCAGTACTCAATGTTTCCTCTCCTAGCTCTAACGATGGCCTGCATTCTCCTGGGCATACTCCGTAAAAGGTCTTTGATGATGTCTTGTGTAATTCGATTCCATTTTTCCTGTGCAGCTATTCTTAACTCTTCAATTGAGTTTGGAGCTGGATTTCGTACTCGTATATGTCTTTTTTAGGATGTCCCGGAGATGTTCTATGGGATTCTCGTCGGGACTGTTTGGTGGCCACTCCGTTGCCTCAAGTTTAACAACTTCAAGATACTGGGCGACTGTTCTTGCAGCATGTGCACGAAATTGTCGTGAAATATGCTCTTCAAGGATGTTACGTATGTCCCAGTCAGCATTCACTCTTAAATTCACCTCTATAAGCTCGATGGGACTCTCCCAACTAATGCCACCCCACAACATAATGGAACCAACACCAAAGCTAACGTTATGTATAAGATTACATTCTGCCAAAGTTCTTCAGATCTTCTGTATACTCGACCAGGTCCATCTGGCTTCCATATTCATTCCAGTTGACATAGGTTATGGCAGATTGTAACCGTCTAGATTTGTGACGTGGGGAAGCCTAGAAACTCTGGCAGGACGTTTTAGATTTAAACCAACTTCTTTGAGTCTTCTTATTACTGTTTTGACACTTATCTTGTCTTATGCTCAGTAAATCATTTCCGAGATGCGGAGCTGTAAGCGTGCGATTTCGCAAATATTGAGTTTTCAAATATTCATCATATGCATATCCATATATTGCATATATGGATATGCAATCTCCGCGCAATATCTTCTTGTCTACATCCATCAGTGACTAAAGTAACATTCTGACAACAACAACAACAATAAAAATTAATAGTGGCAAAGGCACACCATTCAAGATTTGTACTTTGGCCTTTGAATATTCATCAATAAAAATAAATAATGTGTTGAGAAAAAAGAATTTAACATGAAAAAAAATCTTGAAACAAACTATGCGATATTTTTGTCTGGAAGTGTATATCTATATCTTATTTATATCTTCATAATCGTACTTGGAAATCCATTCTCAAATTCTGTAAATGAATTAATAAATGAATTTCAGGCGCAAATAGGTTTACTCGTTATCCTGCTGGTGGCAATTCTCGATTTTTTCATTGGAAGCTTTATAGGACCAAGAAGTGACGAAGCTAAATCCAAAGGGTTTTTGGGATACAATGGTAACAAATTATAATTTTCAAAAACATAATCGAATTGAAGTATTCTATTTCAGCAACATTGGCGCGAATCAATTTTTTCCCTGACTACAGATTTTCAGAAGGTGTCGAACACGGTTTTTTCAGTGTCTTTGCTATATTTTTTCCTGCGGCTACAGGTATATTGGCAGGTGCTAATATTTCTGGGGATCTGAAGGTAGGTCTAATATTCTAGAATATTCAAATTAGAGTATTAGGTTTCAGTGAATTCATTACACGCCATGCAACTGCTGTTAATCAAGGATACAATGGAATTCTAACTTTATGATATCGCTAGAAAAAAAATCCAATAGTTCCAACCAAACAAAAATATTCAACATATCAAAAGACTTAGGTACTTATGGGAAAAACATAACAATATTCTCCCTTTTATCATGCTTTCACACGGAAGGTAAAACAATGGTACAACATACACGCTCAAGTTTTTTTTTGTTCAGGGACTATAGTTGATTTTTCAAATGGGGGATCTAAAACAACTTTGACATAATATTGGTCCGAAAAATATCTTTATAGTAGATGCAAAAATTGTATTAGGTAAAATAAGAAGAGGTATTTGCCACTCACGTTGCTAATAAAAATAAGTTCAGTGTTAGTGTCATAAGTCAGTTTCTTAGTAATGATTACAGACTTTAAAGGAGCTAGTAATACTTCAAATTGAAAGGATTATATTTTTGGTGTGACTAATTTTTGGGAAAGAAAGTTTTTGGCCTCCTACTACTCCACCTTGATCCAAAAAATGTGGGAATCCTCCAAAAAAAGGAAGGAAATAATTTATTTTAAAACGAGTAACTTTATACATAGATGTGTAGATCATGCAAAGAAGTAACTTTCAAACACAACCTGAAAGAAAAAGCCCTCCTGTAACAGCTACTTTCATGTAAATATTGAATTACACGAAAGAAAAATTCTTTCGAAACAAATACTTTTATATGAACACTGCTTTATACAGAAAATACTTTTCTCTACCAAGTTTGTTTTCCAAACATTCATTATGAAATAAAATCAGATACCATGCACAGGATTTCTACACAATATACTGAATGAAAGGTAAAAACATTCACTTACATGGGACACTGTTATCCTCACTGGTGGACATGGATGTTACGCCGTAAGGCAATGATGCTGCTGACTCCCTTGCAAAGGAGGGTGCTGCAAGCAGCTTCATCGGACCTGAACCTGTCATTGACATCGCTTTAGGATTTGCCAAACAAAGACTGAACACTTGTATGACAAGAAGATTTATGGACTTCTGGCAGGATCTTCCAGGTTTGGCTCACTCCAAGGCGTTTATTCACCCTTCGAAGCTTGATACCAAATAGTTGTTGGACTACAGTAGGGATGAACTACGATATCTAATAGGCCTTCTTAGGCCTATTAGATATAGAATCATCATGTGCAGAGACTTAACCTAACCTAATGTATGAAAGTGTTGCGATATAAAATTTTACTTACACGGAACACTATCATCATGAAGGACTTCGAAGTTTCGGAAAAACACAACTGACTTGTTGCCTCATCAGCACCAATCTAGACAACATCACCAGATGAATCGCCCAATGAATTCATAAAAATTTGTCATAAATGAATAGAATCTATTCGTCACGATGATAGTTGGTAGTAATAATAACAATTTATTCTCCATTTGACAACTGACAATTATATATGGTTCGTTTAGAAAGGAACACTAAAAGCATAATAAAAATAGCCAAACACTAGAACTTAACAAACAAACAAATAAACTGAGCAAGAGAACCAGTTTCGGAACAATCCATCTATGGTAACAATGACGGTAACGTTAAAATCCTTTGATTCCTAAAGTGATAACTGCAAGATAACCTTTTCAATATGCCAGCTGAAATACGGATACTTTGTTTTTGGGCAATGAAAACACTTGACAATCTAACGCCTATCTTATTCATTCCCAGCCATAGCATTCTTGGAAGGGGGTATATTTCTTTTCCAAAAACTAATTCCTACTGGAAATACACTTCCTTTCAATTTGATCAATAAATTCCTACTCTTCACGAATGATAATTCAGTGTCCAGTTCTCTCTAATTTTCGAAATACATATAACATGATACAAAATGACTAATAACATTTTTTCTAGGATCCACAATTATCTATACCAAAAGGGACACTTCTGTCGATTCTTATAACTACCCTTTCGTACATACTAATGGCGATAGTTCTAGGATCTACAGTGTCAAGAGACGCTACTGGGGACGTGAGAGACTACATTAACGCCAGCTGGCCATATTGCCCACCTAACGTTTGCCATTTCGGTCTCCATAACAACTTCCAGGTGAGAAAAATTCAATAGATCGGTATGAAGAATTAATATAGGATGAAGAAAAAAACGTTTGTCTGATTTCTACTGGGTTTTTGTTACTGATTTACTTGTTAGTCACTTGAGATTGGTCTAACAAACTCAAACCAGTCGTAACAAATGATAAACTTTGTAAAAATTAGACCAAAGTTATTTTCTTTATCCTGTTGTTACGTTTGTCCCCGTGGGTTTACCAATAGTTGACTACACTGAACAATAATCAATGTTCCTTCATATTTTTCTCGAAATCATGCAACTTTCAAACTTCCAAGAATAAGAACAAATATGCAATTGAAATCTCCACTTTATATAATGTGTAGTGAATTCAATAAAATTAGCAATCGAATTGACATTCATTCGTGTTCCATCAAGGAACTCATCTCTAATATGTGCTTAAACTTGATGAAGAAATTTTCCAATAACAGTATCTCTAGACTATCATAAACTGAAAATTTCTTAGGCTAACACAGAGATGGCACTATAAGTATTGAAACCATATGATTTTAAGTGAACCCTAACCTTCAAAGGACACGTGTACAAATTTCACAGCTGTCAGATTATTAGTTTACGGGATAGAACATTATGAGTGAAGCAACTTTTTGTTAGTTTGATGAAAATGGATGAAGAGGAATCAAAGTAACCTGTTGGACATATCGTGCATGAATATTTGGGTATGCGAAAGCTCTGTTCAAAGTGGGTACCGCGCGAACTCACAATGGACCAAAAACAACAAATAATTGAAGACTTGAAGCTGTTTCACTATAAAAATCCCAAATTTAGGTGCATCTTACTAACACCAGTGCTAACTATTTTACTACTTTATAGTTTCAGATCTATAATACAGGGTGTTGATTAAGTATGTACCATAAATTAAACAGACGATTCTTTAGGTAATTTTAAGACGAAATGTTCATATAAACATGTTGAATAAAATTGATGTTCTTTCAGAATTTTGGTCGTTGCCAAAAAATAAAGCAATAACTGTAACTCTTTCAGCAGTAGTGTAAGGCATTTTCAAACAAATAACAATACACGACCCGTTTAAACAAAACAATCGAACGATGTACTAATGAAAACTGGAAGAAGAGGAGTGGGTATTGATTTAAAAAAAGGATTTCATTAAACAAAAAACTGATAAGAAGAACTGCTCGAATTTTTTTTCATTTAGGCATACTAGTTACCGAGTGGTATGTCTAATGTATTATCCACATGGCAATTTTAACTTCAAATTATCTCGAAAACTAATCGTTACAAAAATTTTCTTTCAACAGAGATATGAAGGTATTCGAAAGACCTTTAAAACAAGATGCCACTCGACCTACTTTCCCTATTCAAATGAGGGTCGTCGGACGCACCCATCCGAGGAGGTGCGTACTACAAAAAATCTGATTATTCTGAAAGGTGTCCCCCTTTAATTAGAAATGACGTGTCCGAGCTTTTTTAAAAATCTAACTTTTTATATTCAAAAACGGTTTTGTTAAGTTTCCGTTGTTACACACTGTATATGCTTTATAACAGGCATTTTGAGAGCTGAGGGAAAATATCCCTGCCCTAATGACATATTCACTAGATGTGTTAGTGGTTTCGATATATAATACTGCAACATAATTCGGTAAAAGCGACTCGTTGGGCTCACAGCTGCAGATACACTAGAGATTCTCTATTCGATGGAAACAAAGTAATTTGTTGAGATAAATATACAGTTTTTCTTGATGTTTGGAATGCGATGTAACTGGTATCGAAATGTTTCAACGCTATTTTCTCGGTTTTTTGTTCTTACTCTACAGTGTTTCTGCCTGACGTCTCATCAACTACGGCAGTAGACATTAAAACAAGCCATGAGGTAACGGTCAAGTGCTCGAGATGTTGTTCCCGTTGCTCCCAATGGAGAAACTACGGTATTATATTATTATTGGTGGGCGTTGCTCGGTTTTTCTCAATTAGATTACCAAACCTTGTTTGTGTACCATTAAGGACAGGTAGCCAGATTTAAATGATGTGCATTGCCTTTCCTCTTCAATTAATGTTATTTCTGTGTTTTTGAATCTCTATTGCGTCTCTTTATATTTATGGATAGGAATTTTGAGTTTTAACTAGTATGACTGTATGTCTGAATGAGATTATGTGAGTGTCTTCTTTTTTGAGAACAACAACTGATTTGTCGGTTTGCCCGAAGCGACAATTCCTCTTGTGTTCAGAGAGATGGATATAGTCGAAGTAACCGGTACTGTGAATAGCTGAAGGTATCGGCGAGCTCAAAGGCCAAAAAAAAACCAATGCAAAAAATTATTCCGCTGTTATCTAGTCCGCATGAACTGAAGAATTGGTGGTTTGTATTGGATACTTCTTACTAATCGAGTTTTATGATTGTCTGAAGAGTTATAAAATTAAATTTATGGTGACGAATTGAATGCGAGGATATTTATATACCTCATGTTGTCAATATTCAGTTCAGAACTGACCGCGATTTGAGTACTAAAATTCGATATTGGTGCAGTTATAATTACTTAAAATTTCTGTCATCTGTTTAAAATGTGGCGTCCTTGGACAAGTACTAATAGTAATAACGAGTGTGATAACAACGCTGACTTTCACCTGTGTAGTGATTCCAATAGCGATTGTGAAAAATTGGAAAACGAGATACTAGTGAATGAGATTCGGATGCATTTGAATATTGAAACACGGAGATCAGAAGAAGAGAGTGCGAAATTCAATGACGCGGTGGCTACATGGTTGTATTGAAACCGAAGGAGGCCATTTCCAACACTCAATTTAGTGCAATTCGTTAGTCTAGATGTTAATGTTATTTAATATTTGTTGTTATTGTTACATAATTAGTAATGAAAAATGGTAAAAATAGTAATTTCCAAAATAAACATTTAATTCCACATATTATTCCTTGTGAGGTCCAGGGATATGCAATTAGGTCGACTTTTTTTTCTTAAAAACTAAGCAAGATACGAAAAAAATTCAAGAGACAAAAAAGTTGCATTTCTAATTGCTTAATCAAAGAAAATAATGAAAATTGCACGAAAGTCAGTGGCGTACATTTTTAAGTCAAAAATATTCGTTCAAATCCCGCTCGAGACGCCACTGGACTTGATAAATTAAATCACGTTCGGGCTAAATTAGCTCCTCAATGTTATAAATACCATTGACGAATTACAACAGAATTAGGTAAAGGATATTTAAGATATTTAGGAATAACTTTTTTTCATTTTTATTTTAACACCCTGTATCTTGAGAACGAAGGATTTGCGGACTATGTGTTAAACTGGTGTTAGTAAGATGCACCTACGGAAAGACATAGTGGTTGAAAGTAGACATGAACGTATTTCTTATTCACATTGGTTGTTAAATATTTGGTAATAGTTTGATAACCAACGATGAAACGAGCGACCGGTATTAACATACTTAGCCAGATGTAAAGACGTACTTGTTCAGTAAAAGCGGGAGCAACGAGAATCATACCAATAGCTGCATTGGAGACGCTCCAGGTGGAAGTGAATGCAGTCATTCAATGTCGAAGGATTATTAATTTTAAACCGCAACGAATGAGTGCATCAATATTCTTAAAGACACCCAGCCAGGCCACACTCATGGCACCGGTAGATCTAAGAGTGAATTGACTTTATAATACGTGCTACTATACTCGTACTCAGTTATCACCAAATCAAAGGTCGATGAGGAACATACACGAGCAAATTTTTTATAAAGGAACTGGCCAAAATAGAGCGGTATAGCGTAGATCCTAGCTGACAGCCATGAACATTCTTATTTCGTGTGATTAATAAATAATAAATATCATCAAGTCTAGAAGAATATTATGAACATCCAACAAAACACCTGTGGAACCTCATACAAGCAATGAAATTGTTTAAATGGGTGTCATGAATGGGGAAAAAACCACGCAGGTCTTTGTCATCGACAGTGGTTTCTAACAAGCTACCCGAAAAGAGTATATTTTCATTTAACATTCCTGATTTTTTGTTCAATATACAGGCAGCATTCATGATAAGTGTTACTGACAATTTCAAAAATACCTGATTTGTTCAAACGCAGTAATTAATCAATTAGTGAGTGATATAAATGAATTCAGTAATTTTCTTCCAATGTTTAATTTATTTTGAAACCTTTTTTGTTTTAGGGGAGTGAAAATATAAAAATAGCCAACAATGACTCTAGTCATATTGGCATTTGGCATATTTAGTATTTTTTTCGATTCCATGACAGGGATTTTTTTAATACGATTTGTTCAAGGTCGTTGAACTGGTGTCTTGGATAGGACCAATAATCTACGCAGGTTGCTTCGCTGCAGCATTATCTTCAGCTTTAGCATCATTAGTATCTGCTCCTAAAGTTTTCCAAGCCCTTTGCAAAGACAAGCTCTACCCGAAGATCGAATGGTTTGCGAAGGGATATGGAAACAACAACGAACCTTTGAGAGGTTATGTTCTTACCTTCGTTATTGCTACAGTCTTCATTCTGATTGGTGAGTGGATCAGTAATATCGAGACTTCAGACGAATTTCGTAATATCTGCATCAGAAGAGTTTGTTTTTTCGTAAGGAATTATTGGCCTTGAAAATCTATACTCGTTTATGATATGCATATGGTCAGTCTGAATAAAAATTTTATTTATGTTTCTATCGGCCATTTTTAGGTAAGTAACTCAGCCAATCGAAAAAAAAAATTGTAATGTAGAACTTTATATAGGTGTTGAATGGGCAAATTACTGATAATCATAATATTTTTCATTGTGACAGTAACTTATCGACGTGAAGTTAATCTGCCCTCCCTACACTTGTATAAAGTTCTCCACTATCATTTTTTTAGATTGTGGAAGGTGTGAATACCCAAAAACGGTCGATAAAACTATGTTTTCTTTCATAAAAATAACGAGCAGACAAAATTAAGTCACTCCAATTGTCTTCGGTAATTCATCATATACTTTACCACCTACTAATGTTACTCAAATGTAAATACATATTTCTATAATAGTGTGTACAAAATTCTCAAAAAATGACTATATTTTTCTTATTGACTCGGACGTTACTTGATGAAATCTATAGTAATTTCCTAAACAACATCTTGATCTTCAAAAAGTTTATTTTCAAAAATATCACATGTTTCGCTGTCACAGTAGCTTTTTCGTAGTAAATACTAAAAACTAATTCTTCTCTCTAATCACCAGTGAAAATTACCTTCTCAGGTACATATACTCAATCATAATCACCTAGAGTAAAGAGAATATGCTGTAGGTAATTATTACCTAGAGCATATACATATGCAAATCGTTTCCGGTGTACTTTGGGAAAAAGTTATTATATATGGAGGCGATAGAAATTCAAAAGCACAGAAATAATTTTCACCAAAAGGAACAGGGAATCAACATTGATCAAATATAGCTACCTACACTCAATTGCTCCCGAATTGGATTATCTAATTCAACCAATAGGAACCAATAGGAAATAGTTAAAAGACCTTCCATTAACAACGCGAAATCAAACATTTTCAACTTTCATTGTAGATGTCAACGACAAAATCAGCAGAATAATGAAGAGGCCAAAAAATGAAGTTGCTCTTTAAAATCGGGGTGCTTATAGTGTGACCACTTCAACCAACAATGTATCTTCCTTAGGCCAAGAGCCCAAAAAAGCTCAAAAATGAAAATAATTGTACTATTGAAGTTGTACAAACACCTGGTGGGGTAGTTAAACCTTCACATAGCACATGACATGGATTTTTAGTTAGTGATCACTAATAGTTAATGTTGCTTTCTTCATTCATTTCATCATATTTATTTAGTTTTTATTACACTTTCAAACTTTTGCTTTATTCACAGGTGAACTGAATCTGATCGCGCCGTTAATTTCCAACTTCTTCCTAGCAGCATATACGTTGATCAACTTTTCAACGTTCCATGCTTCTTTAGCAAAACCAGTAGGCTGGAGGCCGACTTTTAAGGTAAATTATTTTGAAACTAAAGACACAAATGTGAGTTCATTAATTTATTTTTCAGTACTACAATATGTGGTTGAGTCTGCTTGGATCCATATTATGCGTTTTGGTGATGTTCTTGATTTCTTGGTTGACCGCTTTATTAACACTCGCAGTAGAATTAGCTCTTTATCTCATAGTTTCATATAGAAAGCCAGGTAAGACAAAAATTGGAATAATCACCTTTATCAAGAGAAAAACAGCACTCTAGAGAGAGCACTCTGAAAAATTTATATGGCTGGTTAACGAGTATTTTATACAGAAATGAGTCCTGTCGCACTAATTTCAAAACTATGGTTCAACGACATCAACTGTATTGAACCTTTAAACTGACAAATTCCGACTTCACATTAATCAGTCAACTCATAAAGAATAGGTTAGATGTATACATAGTTACTGCTTGATTTTTCTAAGTACCTACTTACTTTTTCAGGTCAAGGTAGCACTTACCTTTTCCTAACACCACTCTCCAAGTTAGTTGGTCTCTGATAAATAACTCAGTTTTTTAAGTTATTTTCATTATAACAAACCAATTTTCTGGCATAGAGATCGAATTGGTTCAGGTCCTCTGAGGAAGACTAGGATACCAAGTTGAGTAATGAACTACCATATACAACTTGCCAAATGTAGGAAGAGCTTTCTGAATTCCGTTATGATCCCGCCCATTAGATGTGCATTCATTAGAAGACTACGAGAGCGAGAGAGAGATAATTTTCTCTTCCTAGATTTGACAAGCAGTACTTATTGTTTAGCTTGAAATGAACTATTTCTTCTCCGGAATTTGCCACATCTGACTTTTCTAACATTTATCTTCGCTTCCATTCGAGAAGATAATTGTCATTAGTGGTGTTCATGATCAAGTTCTAGATCAGAGATGTAGTAAGACATCTTGATACATCTGAAAATTGATTTATCAATAGGACACCCTTTTGATTCCAGGGTGTCTTCTGCTTATTCGAATGTAGGTGCTTAAGCATACTCTACACTTGTTCTCTTGGTAGGATCAACTGCCATACGTATGATGACATTTGTCTTTTACATTCGTGATATCCAGAACCCACAGTATTCAGCAGTAATTGTTGAAGAAACCTGCTGATTTCTATAAGGAATCATTCTGTTCACGATTGAAGTTAACGTCTTATAATTATGGAGTAAAATATATACGGTTTTTCAGATGTAAATTGGGGATCTACCACTCAAGCACAAATTTACAAGAATGCCTTGCAGGCTGCTCACCAACTGAACGCAATTGAAGAACACGTGAAAAATTATAGACCGCAGATATTAGTGTTATCTGGAATGCCTAGTGCTAGACCAGCATTGGTAGATTTTGCTCATCTGCTAACAAAAAATTTGTCGATGTTGGTTTGTGGACATATAAATACAGTAAGTATATTTTGTTTTGGCTTTTTACTGTCTGTTCAAAGTAATCCCCTTCAAAGTAATCCTCGTAAGATATAATATACTAGTGCCAGCGTTTTTTACAATCCTCGAAGCAGTTCTGATATGTACTTTTTGATATGTCCTTGAGCTTCTCAGCGATTCGGTTTTTATCTCCTTAATCGTCGCAAAACGCCATCCTTCCATGGACCTCTTCAATCTTGGGAACAGAAAAAAATCGCAGGGAGCCAAATCTAGTGAATACGGTTGCTGAGGCATGATTACGGTGTTGTTTCCACCAAAAACTTACGAACAAGCAATGACGAGTGAACAGGAAGAAGTCACAGGAATCTGGTAAATACGGTGATAAAAAAGTCATGATTTGTTTTTCCACAATACCGGACGTTTTCTTCGTATTGCTTCTTGCAAGCAAGTTGATACTCCTTACTGACCCTACGACCATTAGCCAAGAACTCCTGATGCACTACGCAACGGTAATAGAAGAAAACAGTGAGCAAAACCTTGACACTTGATTGAACTTGGCGTGCTTTTTTCGATCTTAGCACTCTTAGCTTCGATAGCAAAAATCGCCAAACACCCAAAACACTTTTAACTTTCTCGGGACCTCAGCTTTTCTTAAGAACGGTTCAAGATGTCGACAATTTCTGGAGACCTTGGGGTTTTTATTAAATCGTTGAAAATTACCGATATTTCGAAAACATAATAATCAATGAACATCATCACTATTTTTGCAGATATTCTATATGGGGCAAAAGTAGCCATGTCTATCAAAATATTTCAAGAGTACATATAACTTGTAGAGGACTTTATTTGAAATGTATCTCTTTGTATACAAAGGCTTAACAGCGAAATCCATTCTTATAATAGCCGAGGTGACAACAAATTTCGTGAATATTTCTCTCAGAGTCAATGTTACCCATAAAGCTTCTACTTGGTGCAAAAACATCGTTTTATAACCTATTCCTTGGAAAAGGCATTCATATATTTGTCCGTTGCGTACATACAATAATACAGGTTATTTTATTCGAGCCGTTGTCATATATTTTATTGCGTAGTCACTTCCCACCATTCTTTAATGATTTTTCCTATAAAGGACTAAAATATAGTAACCGAGGAGGCCACTCCATCTTTCATAGTGAACTGAAACGTTTATCTTTTCTACATCTGCATAACAACACACCGCCCATCATCGAGGGCGCTAAACTCCCAAAAAAAAAACGACTAGGACGTCGCAAAAAAAAGTTATCACAGCACCGGCAGTTGAATGGGTTATCAAGTCTTTTCAGCCCTTCAAATTTCCCGGAGAGGATGGTATATTTCCAGCTCTTCTTCAAAACGGACTGGAAATAATTTGCTAGTCTGGCGTGGAACTATATACCACCCAGTTGGTTGGCAGCAAGGGTGGTATATATACCTAAAGTGGGCCGGAGAGACCCACACCCCAAATCGGTACGACCAATCAGCCTTACATCTTTCCTGCTGGAAGCACTTGAGAGGATACTGGACGGACATATCAGGAGCGTAGCATTATATGCATCCCCCCTGAATAACCACCAGTATGCTTATCCAACCGGCAAATCGACAGCTTCAGCATTAAACAACCTCGTTGAGAAAATCTCCTAATCCCTTGACAACAAGGAGATTGCGGTGGCTGTATTTCTTGATATTGAAGGAGCATTTGACAATGCACTACCTGAATCTATAGGATTGTCTCTGGCTAGGAAGGGTATAGAATCGACCATAACTGGCTGGATCTATGCTATGCTAGTAAACAGAACTGCAACTACGACTCTTCAAGGCGAGGTTATCAAGTTCAGGGTCACCAGGGGCTGCCCTCAAGGTGGAGTACCATCTCCCCCTCTGTGGTCGCTCCTGGTGGATAGTCTGCTTGATGCCCTCATCAGAAGAAAAGTTGATCTGCAAGTTTATGCAGATGACCTTGTCATCCTGGCAAGGTCCACGTCAGGAAGGGTAGCGTGTACTATCCTCCAAAGCGCGTTGGACGTTGTTCACAGTTGGTGCCTGAGGGAGCAGATGTCTGTCAACCCTGGCAAAACTCTGTTGCTCCCTTTCACCAAAAGAGAAGAAAATTAGACGATCTAACGCCACTTTTCCTCAATGGTGTGGTCATTCCATTTGGAACGGAGGTAAAATATCTTGGCATTATCCTTGATAAAAGACTCACCTGGAACGCTCACTTGGAAAAAGTTTTACACAAAGCCAGACTGTCTCTATGGACATGTCGAAGGATTTATGGTAAAACTTGGGGTTTAGGTCCCAAACAAATCCATTGGATTTGTATGATGATTGTCAGACCAATGATCACTTACGGTGCAATTGCTTGGTGGCCGAAGGTGTTACAGAAAACGGCCCAAGCGAAGCTTGGCTAACTACCAGTGGTGCCATCAGTACCACACCGTCAGCGGCCATGGAGATTCTTCTAGATCTACCTCCTCTCCAAATTTTTCTGGAAAGAGAGGCTAGATGAACTGCATACAGACTTGTACACATTGCTAATTGCACAAATCAATTCAATGCAGAGTGCAACAGACTGTTGGTTGACATTGGAAGTCACAGCATTCTGGAAATGACCTCTTACTTTATGCCTCCAACTGTCAACTGCCTTATAAAATACTATTTCCGAGTAGAGAGGACTGGATCCTCCGGGAGAAGGAAATATTAGGAGCAGATGTTGGACTTCTGGCAGAATCTTTCAGGATTGGCTCACTCCAAGGCGTTTATTCACCTTTCGAAGTTTGATTCCAAACAGTTGTTGGACTACAGTAGGGATGAACTACGATGTCTAACAGGCCTTCTTACAGGACACTGTCATTTGAATCATCATATGCAGATACTTGGACTGTCGGAAGACAGTGTGTATTGCCTTTGTTTAGAAAATGAGGAAATAGCAGATCACATGCTTTGTGCCTACCCCGCTGGGGACCGAATCAGGTTTATAGAGTTCGGCAGAGCCGTACTCTTACCATCTGACCTGAAAGTCCACTCACCATACAAACTAATCGGCTTCGTTGAGAAGCTGGGTTTATTTGGCCGAGTGTGAATAGGTGTGGGCCACAATAAACCCTTGTGGGTTGCGGTTGAGGGTCGAATAGACCCACTCACTTTAGACCTACCTACCTATATCTGTATAACAGACATCAACTTTTGGCAGTTCTCAAATTTCGATATATTGTGAACGAATAAAGTAAAATCATGTTTGTTAAATTTTTATATCACCCTATATAATTATGATGCGAATATAATAGTGATTTCATTCGATGTCATTTACAGACGGGAAGAGTTCTTTGGCAGATATTTGTTCTTTCACTCTGATTTTATGAATTTTCCTTGGTACCTATATCCTGATAGTTACTCTTTTTTTATTTCGGTCGGTTTATGTGTGGGGTGAGGTTTGAAAAGGTTTGTTACTTCTCCAACATGAGCCCAAAATCAACTATATTTCCAGAGTCACCTTCCTCAGAGAGAGAGAAACGTTCTAAACTATAAAGCCAACAGCTGGTTGAAGGCCCATAAACTGAAGGCTTTTTACGCTCAGGTTGATGGATTGAGCTTCGCAGAAGGCTGCAAATCACTTCTGAAAGCTTGCGGAATCGGTAAACTCAAACCTAACATACTTCTCATGGGATACAAAGCAGATTGGCAGACTTGCACGAGGGATAATCTCAATCAGTACTTCGAAGTGTTACAGTGAGTGAACGAAATTAAATTGAACTTCGATTTCATTTTATTACAAATATTTCAGCACAGCATTTGATTTGCACATGGCTGCGGGCATCATCAGAATACAGAAAGGTTTCGACTGCAGTGTAGTTATAGAAGAGGAAACGAGTAATTTCAAGAATAGCCCGAAATACATGACAAGGAATAGGTCATACAGCCAAATGTCACAAGGTTTGTAATGTAGAGGCCGTTTTTTTAGCTGATACCACTATTGCTATCTCGAAAACGACATATCCTACAAGGACGGTTAAATGGAATAACAGTTGCCTTTTTAGGAATGCAACATAATGGCATTATCCAATGGATAAAATAACCGACCGTTTCTGAGATATTTGCAAAACACTGAAAATGCCACATTTTATTTTTTTTGCTCTACCTCCTCCATTTTCAATAATACCAAAAAATGACAAAGGATTTTTTTTGCTTCATTTCATGTTTTTCATAATCTGATGCAGCCCATTTTTCAAAGAGACATTTTGTTCATTGAAATCCCTCAAATCTCTAATTGACATTTTAGAACATATGTATTTCTCGACTATTCTTCCAAAAAACAACTTCGTCAAAATACCATCATTCAACTTTTTTTCAATGAGAAATCAAATTTCTAAATGTCTTTGCATCACATTAAAAAAGAAACAGTTGCGAAAGAGAATTTTACGAAATATTTAAGAAATCGTAGAAAATGAACATCATAACGGAATGCCTCACGTTACATTTTTTTTAACTTACCGTCTCACGCAATATCGCATTAAATATTCAAATTGTCTTCCATCATTTCTTTAACGAATACTTTCTCTAGAAATAGTGTGCTTGTGGCAGTTCTCTAACATCACTGGAGTGATAGCCATGCAGGCTATCCTGATTTCAATTCCTCAATTTTTAAAATTTTGTTCTGAATACTTTATCTTTCATGAAGCCCCACAAAAAAATCTAGAAGAGAAAGGTCCGGTAAACGTAGTAGCCAATCAATAAGACCATTATTTCCAATCCATCTTCTTGGCATAGTTGTATTGAAGAAATCTCTGCACATTCTCTCATATTTTCTTATTAGGCTGAGTGACAAATCTTTAGAAACTCAAGTAGAGTCCCTGATAAGAAGTCCAAGTATAATTCTTCGGTCAAACTTAAAAAAAAGTGAGGGCCAATAATTTTGTTATCAAGAACACCAAGCCTTACGTTAACACCATATATCTCTTGAAAATTGGTAATTCTATGGAAATATTAATTTTCTTGTCGCCAATGATAATGTATGTATGAACCATCCGTTATTGGTAAATGTACTTTCATCACACCACAATTGTTTTTACAAAATTACATTATCTTGGCGAAATTTTCTAATGAGCCATCTACAAAAAACTTTTCTCCTGTTGAAGTCCATTACACGTAAAAGATTGACTTTCCTGAACCGATAAGACTGGAATTTATTTTTCTTTAAAATTTTCCGTACAGGCAAAGTGGATATGGCCGAATTATGAGCAATCTCTATCAGGGATACCTTCTTGTTCTCAATTTTTTTACTTTCCACAAATTCTTAATCAAATGAATGTCCAGTTCATCATTATTGTGAAACTTTTTTGAACTCACCTAAAACGCCGATTTCATTATCGCCACCACATTCAGTGAGCGTACATTTTGTTTTGGAGGGTTTTTCAAAGGATCCATAAATTCTCAAACTATTTTCGATACGTTGAAAATATCTACGATTAGGTTGTCGTCGTTCAGTATACAATTCCTGATACATTGTCAGAGATTTGGTAGCATTTCTCAAACATCTCGAATGAACAAAAAGCAGTTCCACTTTTTCTTCATTGGAAAAATTCATGTTTTTTTCTTAAAATCGCTCACCAAATTGAATAACTGTTTTATTTTGTGTTTGACAATTAACTTGACATTCACATTCAAGTATTTCATCGCTTACTTAAAAAAAAAAGAATTATCATATTTCTCCTGAATATCTATAACTTTTTCATGCAGTATTTTTATTAGTTAATTCATGCTGATGTACTCATTTTCTGAACAGAAATATTTGGGTAGCTACAAATTTTCAAGAGCCATTTGGAAATTAAGAATGACTTGGTATTGATACAAAGATTATTGGTCTCTCTTTTTCAAGACAACCCTGACAGAAAATCTATTTGGATTTGAATGAATATAAATATTTACAATCTCAATGAACGATATCATCGAGGGGAGAACTCTGAATTTCAGTAACATTCGGAAATTCGAGCTCTTAATAAAAATGTTGTAATATATCAATGAGTTTGTAATCACAATGACTACCAAAATGTATAAAAAAATATACAGGTTCCGTATTAAAAAAATTCTCGTTGGCAGCCGTTGGTGATTATTCTTTTATTTTAGGTAGTAGCAATAGTGGACGTTGTGAGATAGACAGAGATGCAGTGAGTGAATTACCGAATCCAGAAGAATCATTGAAAAAATCCAAATCTCTTGCCGAATCTTTGGCAACAGGATGTGATGATCTAGAAACAAAAGAAATCATGCCTTCAGAAGTATTTTACTTTCAAAAGAAGCCAAGACGGAGTGGAACAATCGATGTATGGTGGCTATATGATGATGGAGGTAAGTTTAAAACAAGAATCATTCAACAGTAATAATTACTGTAGGAGATCAAACGCAGATCACTAGATTTTGTCGTGCAATGTATCATTTTATTCAACTGTCTTTTCTGGATGTTTTCTTTATTCTCAGTTGACAATTAGTGCCGGTAGTGATATATTCTTGCGTATATGGTTGTCATTTGTGTGAAGTTTTTTCATCAGTTCTTGTCAGTCATCGCATCATAGTGTTTTTCATAGTATTGATATGTCATAGTTTTCAGTTCTTCCATCACCATGAAATTTCAGATTGAAGGGTAATTCACAGTACCAGCATACGGATGAACGATAGTGTCAAATATGAAAATATTCATAAAATAATTCAAATCCATTCAGGCAAATAGATGAATTGAAAGATGTTTCAACGTCAATATTTCACACTCTTATTCGACAAGAATCTGGATGAAATCCAAATCTATTTTCTTCGGTAAATGAAACTGTAACCCTATCATTTGCTTCCCAGTTTTGATATTCTTGACACCACTCTAATTTTGCAGCGCAATAGCCTCTGGAAAAAGGTTATGGAAAAGTTTAATTGATAAAAAATTGAACATGATACATTTGTTCGCACATTTTGTTTCTCAGTTCTCTTTTCTTGAATTGGTCATCAGGAGGTATTCATAACAAAACATATTCGACCTTGCTCAACAACTGCTGAATCGTTTTTGTAAAACAATCTGTCGGAAGTTTACAGTAAAATTAGGTTAATTTTCAGGTCTAACCTTGCTTCTTCCCTACATAATAAGCACAAGAAGCAACTGGAATAAATGCAAGCTCCGCGTTTTCGCTCTGGCCAATAAAAGAGATGAACTTGAACTGGAACACCGAAACATGGCGAGTCTACTAGCGAAGTTTCGAATAGAATATACAAATTTGAAGGTTGTTCCAGACATTACCACGAAGCCTATGGATAGTACCCAAGCTTTCTTTGATTTACTCATTGCTGATTTTAGGAGTTACTCAGAAACGAGTACCGAAAAAGGTAATTAATTTCAATCTATTAATTACTTCTTTAGTAAATCGTCTGATTCAAAAAAAAAAAATTTTTTTACGATAGTCATATTAAACACCTTAGCAGCATACCACTAGTTTTATATAATATCCATTAGTAATCCAAATATTTGATAGTATGACTAATAGATGGTCGTTGTTGTCTCATTGAATGAAAATGCGTAGTGTAAAAGTGTTCAGTGAGCATCATCCGATTCTTGTTAGAAACAACATATAGAAAGGTGATACCTTGTTAATCCTTCACGCTAGCACAAATCCCTTAAGGTTTCCGTCTTCGGAAACCTATTTCAACCCATATTTTTTTAATGAAGATATAGATCAAAAACTAAAAGCTGAGCTTTCGAATTCATGCAGATTTTTTTATAACTATGTACTGTTACAATCTATTGAAAACGTTTTTTCAACACCAGAACAAAAATACTGTCTCTTGATGCGCGTTTCGCTAACCAAGTTAGCATCATATGTTAATGTTTGCATCTAGTTTTTTGTTATTTTTCCTAATGTTATTTACTACCTGATCGATACCTAATAGTTATCAGTTTCATACCAAAATTTTCGTAGGAGTGTTAATAGAGGGCTGTTAGGAATAGAACCGTTGTCGCCGTTCATAGATCTTATTCCATATTTTTTGATTTCTAATCTTTCGAAGGCATCTAAGAACTTGTCATGTACCGGTCTCAACAATTTCGAGTCTTCCTCACTTATTCTATGACCGTTCTCTATGGCATGTTAAGTAACACTAGACTTCTCTGTTCTATAAAACCGAACATGTGATTTATGTTCCTTGTAGCGAGCTTTAATAGTCCGTTTAGTTTCGCCAACATGCGTTTTTATCACAATCCTCACAGCTTACTTCGTTTATCCCAGACTTTTATTACTCTTTCATTGTCTTGACTTTCGGTTGCACAACACTTGTTGAAGTGTACATTTTGAAAACCACTTTCATATTCGATTTCAAAAATTTGAACCAATCTGTCAGTGTACTTTGGTTCGTATGAAAGAACTATAAATTTTGAGTCTTCGTCTTTCTAAAAAGTCGAGGATTTACGAAGACATTCTCTAAATTTTCTCTTCCTAATTAACTTATCTACTATGTTTGAATGATACCCATCACTTTCTGGTATCTCCTTGATAGACTTTTTTTCGATGTCTCCTTTTGTTGCTCAAGGAAAATGTGAGCAGTCTATGGACAAGAAATTGTAGTCCCGCCATTTTTTGTAGACAATGGTGGGAGCCTCTGAAAGTGCTAATATTCTTCCTATGTACATCAAATTATAAACTATTATCGGCGTTTCTTATAACTAGAACATCAAGGAATGGTAACTCTTCATTATTCCCAAATTCATACTTGATCTGGTTCAGACAAGACACAGAATAATCTACCTTACTCCTGTTCGAGCCAAAAATGGCATGGATACGTATCAAATCTAAGTTCGTGGAAAGTAATCTAAATTTTCTCCTGCTCCCATTTCAAATCTTCTCATGAATTATTTATAGAAAAGATATATCAAATTGTGCCTATTGGTGGCCTCTCACGCTACTTGTAAAAGCAGTTAACAAACTGGAAGCAATTATGTTCCATGCAAATTTGTGTGAGAGGGATGTCCTCTTCGATTACTTCACCACATGGTTCATTTATTGATCCTTCAGATATTCGAATGTTTTAGATATGAGGAAATACGAAGATACTTCAAAAGATTCTAAAATCCTGCCATTTTGCAATCTTACATTTTTTTAACTCTTGATGAATTCTTTTAAATTCGACACTCAAATTATTGTAACAATACTGAATAAACCAAAAATGGTTTAAAGAGGTATGTGTGCCATTATTATTCAGTAGCATCAGTTGAAAAATGAAAGTCATTTTCTTCTTAAGGTGATTCACCCAAAGCAGATCTGTAGCTTTCCGTTCTTCAGCGATGCCAAAGTTAGGAAAATACCAAAAGAATTAAAGATCAGATCTTTCACTTGAATTTCTGATTCACTAAGAGGGGAGGTGTTCCAGACTATCAAGGTTGCAAGTGATGATCGAGTCTCTAATCAGGCGGACGGCTCTTTTCTGGGTGGAATCCAGCAGCTTCAAGGTATGCTTAGGGGCAGAGCTTCATACATTAGAACAATACTCCAAAGAAGGTCTGATCTGAGCTTTATAAAGCATCAAAAGTTGCTGAGGTGTGTTGAGTTTTCGGGTTCGGAATAGTGTTCCAATCTTTTGGAAGCAGCCTTTGCAATTCCAGCGACTTGTTTGTGGCAAGACATATTTTAACTCCCAACAAACTTATCGTCGCAGAAAGCGGAATTGTCTGTCCTGACATTATTATATCCGGTTCGGAAACATTTATCTTTTTGGAGAAAACCGATGCCTATGTTTTTGTATAGAACCTGGTTGCTTTCACCCCAATTCGAAATCACCTCTAGGTACTCATTAAGATATGCAAACTCCTGCTGCCGGTGAAGATGTGCATTCGCAGCCGATGTCATGGAATCTAATTGAAATGATGAGATAAGTGTGCTGTCGTCAGCAGAGTAATATATTGGATTCTTGGTTTTTTTCAATAAGTCGTTGATATTCAATACAAAGAAGGATGGAGACATTATGGATCCCTGCGGCACACCAGCGTTGATGGTAAAAGTATTCGAGAGATATCCATCGACTCTCGTGCCACACACGGTCAAAGGCCTTGACTCTCTGTTTTTCTCGATTGCGTTATTCCAAATATGGGTGACATAGATAGAAGGTCGTCTGTTGATCATTTATTTCCGAAAGCCATATTGATGATCGCTCAAGATGAAGCATTCCCAATATTTAATGATATGGTGGTTTACGGCTTTCTCCATGATTTTTGATATCACTGATAGCAAAGAGACTGGTCTATAGGTATTTGATCGGGAAGAGCAATTAGTAAATATTCTATCGTGGATGAGTTAGTGCGACGCCTATGGTTACTAGATACTTCTGGTGCAATGAAGTTCGACTGAATCAGTTGTTCGGCAGGACTGTACATCGAAAGCGTTACGCTGAGAATTCTCTATAATATTTGTCGTTCTGGTGGGGTATGCTTGTGGTGAATATATGGAATGAATCTTCAATGAGCTCGCACATGAAAATATATGTAGAAAACTCCCCTGTGAAGAATTTAAGTCGGCGAAATCACTGTTGATAAAGGGTCATGAACGATATGAATCTTGAAAGTTTATTTAAAAAAGATCATCAACTTTAGTGTCCTAAATAAAACTTCTTCAACTTTTTCAGGACAAATCTCGGACGCAGAACTACTAGCTGTGAAAGATAAAACCAACAGACACCTTCGTTTAAGGGAACTACTGCTGGAGCACTCCAATGAAGCTAATTTGGTGGTCCTGACGTTACCAATTCCAAGAAAAAATATAGTTTCCGCCCCACTATATCTTGCTTGGCTGGAGCTTTTAAGCAAAGACATGCCTCCAATTTTGCTGATTAGAGGAAATCAAACATCAGTACTAACATTCTATTCATAGGTTCAATATCATCACTGGTTTTTTTAGAAATAGGTCCGAGGAGTTTTTATTTCTAATCGCCACAAAAAATTCGGATGCAGTCTTCACTAGAAACTAGAATGTGTATCACATTTCGAAATTACGAACCTTTCAAGAAAAGCTTCATTTATGAAATGTTAACAACAATATACCTCTTAAAGATTTACCAAATAACTATCGTTATTTATAAAACAACACAGAAAATATTTCAATAAAGAAATTTATATAAAAGTGAGATTTTTTGTTGAATAAGTAAGATATGAATTTCATGAGATGTACTTTTATGAGTCGTGGTCTATCACGCCGATGTAGTTGCCTACAATTATAATAATTTTAGAAGCCTCGTTATCTTTGGTATTCGTGGAATTAATCTTCTGTCAATCCTGTAGATGACGCCTTCGTAATGGAAGATGGCATTGCTTTTACTTAGGCTTATCCATCTTGAAGAACAGCCGAGTGCATACAAGGTTTAGCCTAGCAACACTGATGAGACCTATTGGGTCAGTGTGAAGATATTGTTTCAAACACAATTGTTGAACCTTTCCGTTTGTTCTGTTGACAGGGTTACGAAATTACACCAGAAATGAATGTGAAGATGTTTGGAAGATTTCCTATATATAAAAAGCTGAAACTTTTTCCATTTGGCCGGGATGACCACAGACAGATCGTTTTCGGAGTAGTAGCTCTTCGTCAATGTTGGATGGATCAGTTTGGACAGAATGAACTGTCTGAGTAACCCCCCGTAGAGAAATGAATTGCGGTCGAATTGTTCTGCGTTGAACCTACCTGAAAGAGAGTTTATCTGATTAGTGATATGCTTACCCGAGTCACCTGACGGCGACTCGTGGGGGTGGTCGTTGGTTTTGCTTGGTCGGCCTCGGGTGTTTATCCCTTTCTCGGAATCTGGGATCATCCATATTTAACGCATAGTGTAGATCGCGTAGCGCTGAGTTGTTGTGCGATTTGATTCTATCGAACACGCTTTCTGCGTGTTCTCTCATATACACGTCCACATATTGAGTGTCCAGGTCTAGGTATCTGTATATAAATCTATTGGGAATGTAGTACGGTGCGTTTACGACGGCCCTTACGCTCGCGTTCATAAACGACTGTATCTTCTTCCTGTATGTCTGTACGCTCTGGCCCCAGGCAGTGCAGGCATAAAGTATTATGGGCATGAGAACGGTTTTGATCATCAGCAACTTCACCGTCAACCCCATGTTGCTTCTGCGTCCTATGAGTAGGTGCCAGGCATTGTCTGGCGTGTCTAGCCATTCCGATTCTCTGCACTGAAATGTTAATTTCCTGTCTAAGGTGACCCCCAGGTATGTCGCTTTGTTGGTCCACGGAATCTCTTGTTCGTTGAAGGTGACGTTGCCTTCCGGTTGTACAAACCTGCGAGTGAACAGAATCGTCTGACTCTTGTCAGGATTTATACTGATCTTCCACAGGTTGGCCCACTCCTCTAATCTATCCCCTTGTTGATGCAAGTACCTCGTGACATGCGCTTGGCTCGTAGATCTTGCCACCAGGGCCGTGACGTACGCGTAGAGCGCCAACTTGTTGAAGTTGTTTTCTGGCTTGGGCACGTCCGCTGTGTATACGAAGAAGAGGTGTGGCGAAAGGACTGCTCCTTGTGGGACCCCTGCTTCCAGTAGTCGAATTGTTGATAGTTTGTCTCCTACTCTGCAGCGGCATCGCCTGTCAGCTAGAAAAGACTGAATTGATCTTACCATTGGTTTTGAATATCCAAAATCGCTCATCTTGGCCAGTAGTCCGTCAGGCCAAACTCTGTCGAACGCCTTGGAGACGTCTAAGAAGATAGCTCCGGTGTTGTATCTACTACCCTCAGGACTTGTAGCTCTGTCGAGTGTTCTGATCTAAAACCGAATTGCTCATCCGGGAGTATTCCTAATTCTCTGGCTTGGTCTTTGAGTCTCTTCAAGATGACACGTTCCGCCACTTTGCTAATGGAAGGAAGTAAGCTAATTGGCCTGTGATTGTCTGGGAACAGGTGGTTCTTCTTGGGCTTCGGGATGTGGATAACCGTTGCCTCTTTGAACGGGTATGGGAAGTGCTGCAATCTGAGTATAGCGTTTATGATGTTAGTTATGGCTGCTATACCCTTGCGCGGTAGTACTTTCAGTGCCCGGTTTGTTATGTTGTCCAAGCCTGGTGCTTTCCGAGTGGATAGACGTCATAGGATGCCTTTCACTTCCTCGGGAGATGTCGGGGCCAGGGGTTGCGCGTTGTCCGTTCGTTGGCTTAGCCTTCGTACCGTTCTTTCCACCTGTCTCTCTATTTCGTCTACCTCGTCCGTGAACGGGACGTCGTTCTCTCTGCACGGCCTTTCGAAGTTGTCCGCGAATGCATCCGCCTTCTCCTGGTCAGTGTAAACAATTCTTTGCTCGCCGTGTATTTGTGGGCATGACTGTCGAGGTCCGTTCCTGAGTACTTTCTGCATTCTCCATGCAGACTGGTCTTCAGTGTTCATTTCTTCTAGACGGGTAGGTAGTCCATTGTCTCTCTCGGATAGCTTTTAGTTCCTCTTTCAATATCCTGTTGGCTCTTTGCATGCACCTTTTGTCCATAGGCGCGCGAGTCTTTTGGTATCGTCTTTTCAGGCGTCTTCTTGTCCTGATCAGTTCCATCGTTTCTGGTGTGAGCTGTTCTTGGAAGTTGAAGCGTGGGAGTAACCCGAACAAACAAAATATTCATAAGCTTCGCCTGCAGTCAATTTGGTAGGCTGGCCACGGCGCCACCTGCAGACAAACATCAGAAGCATCTCCACAAACACACACTCCAGGTTAGGGCCAGAATAATCAACAACTATTCCAGAGAGGTGCATGATATGCCTAAGTGCAGGTGGGAACACCAAACCCTTGCGTCTCATGTGAGACCTAAGGTTTTGTAGGCAGATACTCGACGGAAAAACAACAATAAGCTCAGCTATATGCTGTACAGAGAGTAAGTAAAACCATTAGACATACACCTTCCGTTCGAAAGATTCGTTGCAAGCAACTTCCTATGAAAATCTAAAATTGATTTCATTTGGTCAGGATGACCACCAACAGACCAGTTAGTATCCCGGATAAACAAAATTCCTTCCAACTAGACACAAGCTTTGCCAGCAGTTGATTCGGGTACCTGACACAAGTACCTATAAAATCGCAGGTATGTTTCCTACAACTAAGTGTATTCATGCACTCAGCCACAAGTGCCTGAGGTTTTCGGGTTTGAAGGCCGTCAATTTTCGGAATTTTTTCTTTAGACGTGAGTGGCTAGCTTCTTCAGAGGTTTACACATCCTGAGTTGATCTCCGATAGATAGAAGAAGTTTATTTGATTAGTTAATAAAATTCGCTAATATGTGACGTCACGTTAAAGCTTACACCACTCATCTCAATGAGGTAACCTGTACATTTTAATATAGAAAATAAATAAACACCAGTAAGTTTCTTTATTCAATTAACTTAGTGTAAACTTAGCTACTTTTCGGGTGTTCCTTCTTTGCAAGCTGCCAGGGGATGAATACTGATCCGGCAGTGATACGGACGTAGTAGGAATCCATTAATATTCCCAGTGGTAATATTTAGTAAAGGTTAAATCCAGAACAAAGTTCATTATGAGTCCCATAGCTGAGTTGAACAAGGTTGTTTGAAAATACTGTACTTACCTACTAATAATCGAGAGTGTTTCCAACACAAAACAGCCGAAGATCGTCCTCTGAAAATTGAGTGAAAATACTGACTATTTGCCCCTTTTATAAAAATCTTGCCTTTGCAGCGGTGGTTTTCAATACTGTCTCAAAATATTCCAAACTTCACAATATCAAAAACGAACCACAGTTGGCTGAAAATTCAAAAATCCCTTCTAGGTATTTAACGAGCAAAATAATTCAACCAGGCAATCACTTCATTCATAAATTCACTGTCGAAAAATACGTTTCCGCAAAATTTCTGTCCTCATCATGTCCTTGTGTGTGAGAAAAAAAGAACAAAACCTCTTTATAGACCTAGTTGGTGTCATAGGCGGGTTAGAAAGGTTGTAAATATATATAAATGCGCATATGGAAATGAATAAACTATCCGATCATTAAAAGTATAAATAATATGTTTAATTTATTACAAAACAAAATCGTACCGTAACAAACATCGAACTACTAAAAACACCAGACGTGGTTCAACCCAGACTTTTCACGAGTTTTTAAATATTTGTTTTCTGACAATTTCGACTTTTTGGTGGCCTTATCTCCGAAAGTCAAACATAATACCAAATTTTGACTACATATTTGTGATAAGGATACAAAAATACACAAGACCAATTAAATTTTTTTTTAAGTAGTTTAGCCCAAAAAACGAACATTTTTCCCCAAGTTTCTGATTGAAACCAAATTCTAATATAAAATCTTTCAAATAATAACATAATGAATAAGTCTATAAAATTTATCTATGGAACACATAATAACTGCCACTAAGAACCCAGATATTGGGGTAACTATAATCTCTTGGATTTACTTTTCTTGTTTTTGCTTCCGAGTTTCTGTTGTCTGATCTTGTGCATATGCCTAATCAGGGTGAACATTCCGGGGATCATCACAAAAAGCAAATAAATCCTGAGGAATGTGGAATAATGGAATGTGAAGTTCAGGGAATTCGGTAAAGAGATTGACCACTTTCCACTCTGATCTACGAATATCAAATTTCTAAATAGTATCACTCCTTCACAAATGAATCCAACCGGATATAGTATTATCCAAGCGCTATACCTAATCCACGTCAGCAATTTGTTTTCTTTTTTGTAGAGTTGGGTCATGTAGTACGGATATCTGCAAAACATCAAACAATCTGAGCTAAAAATTTGCAGGTGAGGTAAAATAATTGAAAAAAATTATAAACTTTCATTCAGAAAAATATTTTTGAAATATTAATTACATTCATGCTAATACTATTTTTTCAAAGAGCTAAATGAATTCTGAAATATATGACAATTAAAACAAGACTAGCTCATTATAGCTACTATCGATCAGATAAGTAGGGTTAAAATTCCCTGACTTTTCCAGGTTTTCCTTAAGTAACACTTAAATATTCTTCAAATAACTGTCTTTGAAGAACCGCAGGTGGTGTAACGGTATTTGTTCAGTAAAGAAAATGAATTATTTACTCTCTTACAAAGAAATTTATGGAAAATAATACATATAAATCAGGTTCATATTTAACAATATTATGAATTTCTACATTATTTTTTTTTCTCAGATAAATATTTCATGATTGGTTATTTATCTTCTTTAGGTCTTAAGGCCCCCTCTAAATTTCAGTATTTTCATTGGTTATGTTTTCTGTCTTATTGGTTATGTTTTTTAACTTATTTTATTTAGCATTTTTATTTCTGTAACAACAAACTATTTTCTCTTTCTTGGATTCTTTGGTAGTTGTTTTTTCTCGGTTGAGTGCATTTTTATAATATGAACATGATAGCAGGGGAGCCCACGATGCAAAATGGGGATTTACTCGAGCATCATTGAGACATATTGGGTTGCAAAGCTTAGATGATAAGAAGAAAAAAATGTTATATAATATATACTTTTTCATCGGTGGGGGAAGCGGCTATAGATTTT